>LGRX02006825.1:0-11159 GCA_001247695.2 Cymbomonas tetramitiformis
CACAGTGTACTGTATGTATGTCCTTGGTATATCTCAACTCGTATCCTGGAGACATCGATGTACAATCGATCAACGTCTCCAGGATACGAGTTGAGATATAGCTAGTACATGTAAATAGAGGTCTACAGTAGATAGGAATAGACGAGGAAATGAATCACGATACATATACTTGATACAACATTTTCATAGGCAGTACACATATATTGTATTGCATACTGCATACTGTGTCGTGTTAATATATGCAAATAGGCTACAGCAACTTACTAGGCATTAGCAAAGTAGTATACCATCAAAGACACGTATGTTGGACTAGCAAGACCAAGCCAAGATCAACCATGAAAGAGCATGAACAGGGGAAGGCGGGCGGATATGATGCACGTGTAGAGGGCACTCGTCATAGAACCCCCCACAAAATATTCAGCAAAATAATAATACTTTTTTAGAGTACAATTGTAGAAGTGTATTTTGGTATGGCACTAGTTTCGCATGGCACTAGAAAACTGTATGGCACTACATCAGACTTTTTTTAATGCGAATAAATTCCATATAATTACATAAGTCGGTCCACTTCAGCATATTGGACGCAGACCAAAAGGGCGTGTAAATAGAATATAAATGGTACAGCGCGTATTTTCTGAATCAGATGACAAGATTCGCCATCAGTCGTATAATTAATGCAGGCCGTCTTTTTTGAACCACAATACAGCGACCGTGTCATGCACCACGTTAACGTTATCCGTGATATATCCAAACGGATGACAGAAGACGCATGGATACGCGGACCGGCAGGAGGTGTCACATTTACGGTAAAATTATTAAAAACGGGAGTGATTTCCAATCGGCGGACATCGTGTATAATTCGGAAAATGGTGCTGCACGTTGGACGTCACATATTCACTGTTCACGACGTCGTACTGAATACTCGCAGATTATGAAGTAGTACACACCCCCTCAGTGGAAGGGAAGAAGGGTGGTTTTGGGAAGGTGTCTGTAAAGATGTTTCTGGGTGTCCAAGTAGTGGCACTCAAGGAATTCAAGGACCGAGGGCCACTTTGGAGACATGCTTAGGGAGCTCCTGTATGCCATACTTGCAAGCCAAGCTAGCAGGCACGTGTTCCCACCTTTGAGATATGGGATCCGGTACTCATCAGGGCACGTGTATCCATTTCGTGTGTTCCCTTATGGAGGAAAAACTTTATGGGAGTTTGTTGAATGTAACAAACTTGACTTGCCCTTGAAGAGGAACATGTGTGTTCAATTGATCGAGGCTGTGAAAGAACTGCATAGTGCAGATCTCGTACATGGTGATATCAAAGGAAACAATGTACTCGTGCTAAACAAGCCACTTGGCCTCGAAGGTGTTGCTGTGTCTGTTATCGATTTTAGTCTCACGAGCACAGTAGACAAAACCACCACTGCGTATGCTCGGCTTACAGAAGAGGAAAAGGTGGAGAGATTGAAACGCGCCTACTGGATCGCGCCAGAGCTAGCACGTGGTTTCAATAAGAGCAAAACGTCAGACATGTATTCAGTGGGTTTCCTGCTTCTTGATATATTGATCCCCAAGGGAGAAGATAAGCGCAGCGTGTATGCCGGGAAAAAAGATCTTGCTACGTATACTCCATATATGGATAGGAGTTTAGCCACTCTCATAATGAATTGTTTCGGTGAAAGAATTGGTAGACCCACAGCACAAGAATTGTGCTTAGCGTTTAGAGATAGTGAGATAATAGATGGTATTATGAAGTAAAGTCGCACACTTGTACATATTAAATTTAATATGAATAAACACGTTTGTGGAGTGCTCCACCTCATCCTGTAGGGTGTTTTAGAGTTTAAATAGTCTACCTTGAATGCAGGCGCGAGCACTATTGAGGGGTGGAACACCCCTCACAAGACTCCCACAACAAGAAGAGACCTGCCATATACCCACGTCTTTAGCCCGACCTAATAGAACGTGGCAAAAAAACATGCCACTGGGGAATATCACCCAACTTGTCCAGTTTGCTGTAGAGGACTTGTGTGGCGCCAACTCGAGGCACATGTTAGACTTGGTGACCCTTGCCACCAAAACGCTCGAAGAAGCACAGGAGCAAACAAGGATCCTCAAGGAGCTTGTAAACAAGCCCACTCAAGTACATACAGGCGCCGCAGGTGCTATTACACTGGTGCGTTGGCTTTTTTTCAAGTGCTTCTTGATATGTTGAAAAGAGGGTGTCTGCACGAATGCTTCCTGAATATGCGAAACATATGTGTGTGCGCAGGGCAATACAGTGGATACCAAAACGGTTACCCTTGTAACCCGCATATGTATGGACAACCACCCAGAGGGTTGGTATTTCCAAGACACCAAGGATTGCGTACTGCTTCTCCTTGATGAACCTAGTATCCTGAAGGCTCGTACGGGTGCCACTGGAAAAGCAAAGTGGAAAGAACTTCACGAGAAGGTAATCTCGAGGACACTTGCTATATTATTTTCTTAGAGTATTTCATCACTTTTTTAAACTTCGTTTCTCACACCCACGCCACTTGCAGGTGAACCAAGCACAAAGGAACAACACGAGGCATATGGTAGCCAAAAAGGTGAAGAAGGTCGTGCCAATTATTTATAGGGAGTTCTTCGATACCGTGGAAGGAAAGCTTGCCCCAACTTCCACGATCGCCTCCCTTCAAGGTGCTTTGTGTGTGTGTGTGTGTATGCGTGTGTGCATATTTTATATGACAGTGCCTTTGTCGTATGTGCTGATTCTAAAGTGGCTGTGGAAGGCTGTGTACTTTGACAGACGGGTCGTGGCACAAGCTTGCGAACGACCCACTTGGGAATCCTCTATTTCACGAGGTGTTTCGCCAAGTGTTTCCAGCTAATTGTCTATTACCCACTGGTTGGGTGGGCCCAACTTAAGAGCCATTTAGGTTGGGTGCACCCAACTTACCCTTTGGTGGGATTATTGGGAGTTGTCGGTACCGGATCCTGGTTTTTATTAGCTCAAAATGACGGGGAAGATGTCCTCTTTTACACACGCATCTACACTATTGAGCGAATCAAACTCATCCGTGAGCAATTTTGGGGAGTATGCGAGGGGGTAGGAAAAATTGTAAAATTTCCAAGTGATTTTGGGGTTTTACCTACCCATGCTACTTCAACCGAGGTTTTCAGGGTCAAGATGAACTCGGATGAAACTTTTGACAAGACACTGCAGAAAGAGCAACTCGAGAACTTGACGACATAGGTCTCCGAATTTTCAAAGGACCTTCGAGTGTCACGGGGAGTCCCTTATATTACCCGCGTTCTTAGGTATTGTGCACCCAACCTAAGAGAAATCCGGAATATTTCATCACATACCCTATTGATACGGTCCCATTATACCCCGCAGATTGCGATCATAGAGGTATAATGCATATCCATTGTTCAAAGGGAACATAGTAGGCCATGGCCTAGCCTTGCTTTGGCACTATAAGTCCGATATTCGAGGAGTTATTGACGTTTGAAAAAGGGTTATTAGGTTGGGTGCACCCAACTTAGTGGTGGGTAATAGACATAATGGGATAACAACCAGCCTTCCCCGTCAGTTTCACAATCCCCGTCTCTTGCTTCCCCGTCGGTATCACAACCCGCCACTCACCAGTGTACACCTGAAGTTCCCAAGCTACGCCGAAGCACGAGGTCATCTCTCGGGAAACGCTCAAGTCTAGCCTGAACCGGTATGTCACAATTCTCCCTTCCTGCGGTTCATGTCTACTTCACGTTGCAGTTCTTCTACTGTTATCTTCTCATCTAATTCACTACGTACCTTCCTGTTTTACACATTGAGTCAACCGATGTTCTCTCCTCTTATCCGCAGATGCCTCCGCAAAATGAAACGCATCGGGGGGTTCTCAAGGAGAGAAACTACGCCGATGTACGCCGATTTCTTGAGGAGCAACAAGATGCCCACGCTTCTGCCAATGGCAAAACTTTCAGGTGCGCATCAGCAACTCGCGCTCCATGTAAGAAAAGTATTGCTGTCTTTCATTTGCCATGGTGCGCAAGTGAAATCTTGTAAACTTCAAGTTGTGCAATTCTTTTTTAATTCTTTTCAATCATGGCACCGCACAGCCCATTATCTTTGGGCGCATCAGCATATCACGCTCCTTGTTGCAAACTGTTCCTGCCCGTCAACTTAAGTAGCTTGCGCGACTGAGTACTTATAATTAGGCAATTCCGTTTCAATTATTTTCACCGAGGGTACCTCACACCCCATAACATTGTGCGCATCAACAAATCATGGTCCTTCTTGGAATGTGCTCTTCGCCGTGAAGTTAAACAGGGTGCGCGACTGCACTACGCAAATTGGGTAATTTAGTTTCACCAAACTTCCCTATCCTTTTCCCTATGCAGGACGCTTCCTAGAACGTTGTGGGGCGGAGGTCATCTTCGAACTGCTGACCTCACCATCTTGGACCCGGAACCAAACGTCCCCATAGTCACAAAAGAACAAGCAGCAAAGTCCTGGACGAAAATGTTTACCTTCCTTCGCCAGGTTTGTATTTCTACCTCTTAATGCATTCCTTGCGACATCAAATTCACCAGCCTCCAAGGAACATTTTGGTATAAGGATGGATGGAGGGGGCGTCGTGAGCACCCGGGAGGGGCCATTTGGGCTAGGGGGGTAGCGTTAGGTGCATTGTCCATCATGCGTGTCATCATCAGCTGTCATAGAGCATAGGCCATAGTGAGTGAGGCAAGCAGATTTGCCCATTATGCATTGCACATGCTTTTAGTGCAGGCTCCTAGGAACATTTTGGTATAAGGATGGGTGAAGGGGGCTTCGTGAGCACCCGGGAGGAGGCTCCATTTGGGCTAGGGGGGTAGCGTTAGGTGCATTGCTTGTCATCATGCGTGTCAGCATCAGCTGTCATAGAGCATATGCTATAGTGAGTGAGGCAAGCAGATTTGTCCATGATGCATTGCACATGCTTTTAGTGCAGGCTCCTAGGAACATTTTGGTATAAGGATGGGTGAAGGGGGCTTCGTGAGCACCCGGGAGGGTCCATTTGGGCTAGGGGGGTAGCGTTAGGTGCATTGTCATCATGCGTGTCATCAGCTGTCATACAGCATAGGCCATAGTGAGTGAGGCAAGCAGATTTGCCCATGATGCATTGCACATGCTTTTAGTGCAGGCTCCTAGGAACATTTTGGTATAAGGATGGGTGAAGGGGGCTTCGTGAGCACCCGGGAGGAGGCTCCATTTGGGTTAGGGGGGTAGCGTTAGGTGCATTGTCATCATGCGTGTCATCATCAGCTGTCATAGAGCATAGGCTATAGTGAGTGAGGCAAGCAGATTTTCCCATGATGCATTGCACATGCTTTTAGTGCAGGCTCCTAGGAACATTTTGGTATAAGGATGGATGGAGGGGGCTTCGTGAGCACCCGGGAGGGTCCATTTGGGCTAGGGGGGTAGCGTTAGGTGCATTGTCATCATGCGTGTCATCAGCTCCCATACAGCATATGCCATAGTGAGTGAGGCAAGCAGATTTGCCCATTATGCATTGCACATCCTTGTAGTGCAGGCTCCTAGGAACATTTTGGTATAAGGATGGGTGGAGGGGGCTTCGTGAGCACCCGGGAGGGGCCATTTGGGCTAGGGGGGTAGCGTTAGGTGCATTGTCATCATGCGTGTCATCAGCTGTCATACAGCATAGGCTATAGTGAGTGAGGCAAAGCAGATTTGCCCATGATGCATTGCACATGCTTTTAGCGCAGGCTCCTAGGAACATTTTGGTATAAGGATGGGTGGAGGGGGCTTCGTGAGCACCCGGGAGGGGCCATTTGGGCTAGGGGGGTAGCGTTAGGTGCATTGTCATCATGCGTGTCATCAGCTGTCATACAGCATAGGCCATAGTGAGTGAGGCAAAGCAGATTTGTCCATTATGCATTGCACATCCTTTCAGTGCAGGCCCCAATGCACCAACTTGTGGCAAGTGCAAGAAACCTTGCCACAAGCTCTGGTGCAAAGGGCTATGCAAGCCTTGCTACACCAAGAACCAAAACGACGCCGCCAAAGAACGCCGGCAGAAACAGCAAGCCCCGAAGAAAGCGGGCCGTCCGAAAAAAACTGCTCCTTAAGCAATCAGCTTTTGCCATCAAACTTCTTGCTGATAGCTCGAAATCTTGTCATAGATTGCTTTTAGACTTGCTCATTGCTTTCCAGTTTACACCGGGACATATATACACTCAACATTTATTAATATGTAATTGCATCATCCCTGCCTGACATAGCCACACGCATCCGTGCTAAAGGCGCATCCGTGCTAAAAGCGCTTTCGTGCTACAACATATATATATATATATATATATAAGCTACTAGACGAACAAAGTTGGACAGCAGAGGTCCCGTGAGTCACACCAAACTAAGATGAGTGAATAAAAAACTTGGATTGTTTTATTCTCGAAGCTGGGAAGCACTGTGCTGACCTGGCTCCTCGTCGGATCGAGGCGTGACACAGAGGCAAGGTTGTCGCCCCCATGAGGGGCTAAAATCACTGTCCCCATGAATGGTGGTGTGCTAGGACAACATAGTGTGTCATGCGCGGATGACTCAGCAGTGTCATACATGCTAGCAGTGCCATACGCGCCTTACGATATTAGCGCCCGAGACCCCTGTTGAGGAAGAGACCCCCCTTAGTGGGAGTACACAGTACTAGTGTACGGTGTAATAAGGTGTCATAGTGAAGCACTGACACCTCATACTGCATAATACTGTAGTAGAAGCATCTGATAGGTTAATGGGACTTGGCCATGCTGACTAGGATTAACTCAGGGAGTTGAGTGAATAAGTAATGGCCAAGGCCAAAGAAACAGTTGAGTTTCCAAGAGTAAATACAGCCGACATGGCAAAAGATGTAATCCTAATTCTTATATGCAAGTAATGTGCATTGAGTCTGGACATAGATCCTAAGAACCAGCATAGTTTGGTTAGCATTAAATAAGATATAGAGCATAATATAGAACCTTGCACTATATCTTATCCACAAGTAGTTTCACAGTGACTGTTAAGTAGAGGGTTTAGTACTGCCTCCTACAAAATGGTATCAGTGTGCTACGCACCACCACCACCACCACCGCTTCCACAAAAAAAAAATTACTTTCGAATTATGACTTTTCCAACGACTTTATACCGTGACTTCGGCTTCAATGTTATTTGAAGTCTGCCAGTGTGTGTTACGCCTTCCCTGACGCGACTTCGGTTACAGCTTTTATTGGCTCGCAGACTGTGACACCCACGTAAATTATCTTTTATTTGCTTACAAAAGCGAATTTCCTCTTCAACGCGTTGTGCAATTGTAGTTCGTACTGGATTCTAGAAATCGGGCACTTGCGCGTGCTTTACGGTCTTGGCTGCTGTGAGTGCCTGGTGCGCACGTGGTTCTTCGCTCGGATGTTCGATGTTACGTTTGTTCCTCAGCAACAAAGATTCTTAGAATTGTCGAATGCAGCATATACTTTCTTCGCGCTGTGATCTGTGATGGAAAATTTCAGCTCGCCATGGAAGAGGTCCTACTGTGGCACAGTGTGCCACAAATAAAGTAGCCCAGAGCTATCTTTCGTCTGGCGTTCGCTCTGCGCCTGGGACTCGCAAATTACCTTTACAAGTTATGGCAATTTTTGCGGGTGCTGCTTAAATTCGGGTTTGAGGATGGTCGAAATTCTACTTCTGGCTGCTGGCCCTTGTGTTCGCACTCTGACGCGCTGGTCGACGACTCGTCGTTTTTCTTACTCGCTGGCAGTTCTGCGCCGTTAGTTCTTCTCGGAAATTGTGCCAATTGGTCAGTGTTTTCCGCGGAATCTTCGTTTGCTCTCTGCTCTGCGATTGGGATGTGTGCGCGACGTTCTTCTCTGGCTCGGAATTGGCGTGATGCAGCTTCGAATTAGCGTTATTCCGCTGGCGTGCGTGTTCTTCGTCACGTGTCCTTGCGACTATGCGGGATGAGGCAAGTTTATGGCGGGGAATCTGAAAATTTGCTCCGACTTTGAGAGGAATTCCTGATTTTGTTGCAATTCAGCACTCCAGCTTTCTTAACAGTGGCTAACCCTAAGTGGTATCGCGTTGTGGCGTTGCTTTGGCTTCTGTGAGCCGGCCGTTGACCAATTTTCCTCAATTTGTTTTCGTCTTGCGTCTTCAAGTTCGCTGGAAGGCTTTTGGCTGAGATTTGGTGGCGGCAGTTGTTTATCTGCTGTTGGACCTCGGCTTCTGCGTCTTCTCTCTCATACTTTTATCACTTGCGGCGGAAGCTGGCGAATCTTCCTCGGTTGATTTGTGTGTTTCTCCACCTACGTTTGGCGCTCCTGGGTTGGCGGGATTGCACTTGCGGCTTGAGCTTGAGGCTCTTCGCTTGTGCTCGCTTGGCAGCTCCGACGGCATGGCGCTTCCAGATCCTGGCATGACAGCGGGGGGGGAGGAGCTGCGAGATACAGTGCTGGATGCCAGGAATAGGTCTTTTGTGTTCGCGCGAGACGTCCACGAGGCGCAGCACAGTGCACCACAGGCGGCGGTGCGGCTCGGTGCGTCCGCGGCGGCGCTGCATAGTGCGCCACCAGCAGCGGCGCAGCACTTGGCGCTTCCAGCGGCGGCGCATCACAGTGCGCCACCAGCGGCGGCGCGGCACTACTATGGCCAAGGCCAAGCACTGGGAGTCAGCTCGCGATCTCCAACAACACGGTGGGAAGCAGAGCCGGAGGCGGCACGCGGCTTGCGGCATCCCAAGCATGGCTCACGACAGCGGGTACGGCTAGCGCGCGGTGCAGAGCTTGCGTCGAGTGGGCCGGCGGCGGATAGCTCGCGACACCGACAACGAGAGCAGTTATCGCATAACGCACAATTAGCAGCACGCATCCCACGCGTGGCCATGCCCCTCGCGCTCAGCACGCGGTGCCCAGCGCTCCGCGTGGATTTGCAAGCCTCGACGCTCTGCAAAGACGCGTTGGCACCCAAGGCCGACCACGACATAGCATGGACCTATCTTGACCTCCTGTATGCAGACGGTAGTTGGTGCCCCCCAGAGCCGCAGAAGCACGATGCGCAGCGACCGGCGCATGACGCACTGCTGCTTGCCCCACCAATGCATGGTGTGGAGCGGGCAGCGTGGGGCATGACCTGGACTTACGAGGACCTCCTCTATGCGGGCGGTAGTTGGTGCCCCCCGGAGCCACCGAAGCGCGATGTGCAGCGACCGGTGCGTAGCGCGTCGCTGCCAGTCCCACCAGCGCAGGGTTCGGAGCAAGCGGCACTAGACACACTGCAGGGTTCGGAACAGGCGGCACTCGACGAGCCGCAACTGGCGAGTAGCGCACAGCTTCCAGCGTCATCAGCATACAGTGCAGAGCGGAGCATGACTAAGACGCCGTCCAGAGAATGTGCGCGGCTGCCACCCACCAGAGAGCACGCGCGAATGCCACACACCGGCACAGCGAAGGCGCCGCCCACAGAGTGCGCGCGGCTGCCACACAGTGGTACCACCGACGTAAAGCTTGGGCAGCGCGCGCGACAGACACCCGAGACTCAGCCACTGGAGCGCATACGGCCACCTAGTGGCGTCGCTGGGGAGCGGGAAGCGCACCCTTCTCGGCGGCGCGCCAAGAAGCGGAGGCATATGCAGCGATCGCGGGAGGCGAGTAGGAAGCGTGGTGCCCGGGGCATGCGAGGCTCAGCACCTACGAGGCGAGGTAATCGTGGGGGTTCACGTAGCATCCGAGGCGGGAGATCAGGAGGTCGCATCGTGGTGTTCAAGCCCTACGAGGGGGCATGCGAGGCATATCGAGTGGGCATCACGAGTGCCCACGCCCTTCCCTTGGATCCGAAAGAAAGCGTCCAGGCGTGGACCGCTTTTCTTTTGGGGGGGGAAGAGAGCGCGCCGCGGGTGGCACACGATGACCACCGCGAGCGCGCCGAGCGTACCGCCACGAGGCAGCCGGATAGATGGCCGCTGTCTCGGGCCGCGTGACGCGCAGCTGCCCCACCAGGCACGCCATACTCATGGTGCCTAGGGGTGGCGCGCAGCGTGTGCACGGCGACCGGGCGCCATCGAGGCTCTTCGGAGAGGAGATGAGCGCGCCTGGGAGCGTCACACCGCACACGCGTGCCCCGGCGACGAGCGCGGAGCGCAGCACCCACGTGAGGGTCGCTGCTGAGGCCTGTGTGGCCGACGCTCCGGGCGAGATGGCGCCCAGCGATGGGACGCTTCGCCACACGCAGACAAGGGGCGCCGCCCTTGTGCTCGTGTCGCTACAGGGTGAGCACGAGAGGTGCTCGCCCGCGCCCTTCCCCACGGCGCCAGGAGAAAGCGTCCAGGCGTGGACCGCTTTTCTTTTGGGGGGGAAGAGAGCGCGCCGCGGGTGGCACACGATGACCACCGCGAGCGCGCCGAGCGCACCGCCACGAGGCAGCCGGATAGATGGCCGCTGTCTCGGGCCGCGTGACGCGCAGCTGCCCCACCAGGCACGCCATACTCATGGTGCCTAGGGGTGGCGCGCAGCGTGTGCACGGCGACCGGGCGCCATCGAGGCTCTTCGGAGAGGAGATGAGCGGGCCTGGGAGCGTCACACCGCACACGCGTGCCCCGGCGACGAGCGCGGAGCGCAGCACCCACGTGAGGGTCGCTGCTGAGGCCTGTGTGGCCGACGCTCCGGGCGAGATGGCGCCCAGCGATGGGACGCTTCGCCACACGCAGACAAGGGACGCCGCCCTTGTGCTCGTGTCGCTACAGGGTGAGCACGAGAGGTGCTCGCCCACGCCCTTCCCCACGGCGCCATGAGAAAGCGTCCAGGCGTGGACCGCTTTTCTTTTGGGGGGGAAGAGAGCGCGCCGCGGGTGGCACACGATGACCACCGCGAGCGCACCGAGCGCACCGCCACGAGGCAGCCGGATAGATGGCCGCTGTCTCGGGCCGCGTGACGCGCAGCTGCCCCACCAGGCACGCCATACCCATGGTGCCTAGGGGTGGCGCGCAGCGGGTGCACGGCGACCGGGCGCCATCGAGGCTCTTCGGAGAGGAGATGAGCGGGCCTGGGAGCGTCACACCGCACACGCGTGCCCTGGCGACGAGCGCGGAGCGCAGCACCCACGTGAGGGTCGCTGCTGAGGCCTGTGTGGCCGACGCTCCGGGCGAGATGGCGCCCAGCG
>LGRX02006826.1:0-36309 GCA_001247695.2 Cymbomonas tetramitiformis
CTCGGCGACAGCGAAGGAGACGGCGGAGACGGTGTCGTAGAGCTACGGCTTGCCGCGGCCCGCAATGCAGCAGACGGCGTCGAAACGGGCGGGGTCGTTGTTCTCCATGGCGTCCTGGAACAGCGTGGCGAAGCCATCACGCTCGCCGTCCGCAACGCTGAAGCCGTGTGCGCCAACATCTCCGCGTGGCCCGCCGTTCGGGCAGTCCCGATGCCAATGCTTCTCCGCCGTAGCGGAGCACGTCGGATTCCCGCACAACGGAACGAACGTACCGGTGGGCTTGTGGAAAGCCACCTTCTTCGAAGGCTTCCCACGGAAGCCCTGCGGGAAGTTCCCGTGATCGGGAAGAGGCGTCGCAGCGAAGCGGCTGCCGTCACCATGTCCACCTCGTCCGATGGCGTGCTTCTTGTCGTTGCGGGTCGTGAAGCCTTTGGTGTCGTCAATACGGCTGTGAAGGGCTTTGATCTCTTTCTTCATGTCGAAGAGCTGGTCGCGGAGCTCGCTGAAGATGGTCTTGTAGTCTTCGTCGTCGCTGTGTCCAGTCAGGGCGAGGGCGGAGTACCTGCGCGCAGCAGCCGGGACGTGCGAGTCCGTCCCGTGTTGTGCGTAGCACTCACGGGTCCATTGCTGAATGGTGGCAAGGGACTCCGCCGCACGTTGGTCGTGCAACAGAAGCCGGTTGACGACCGGGGCGTAGAAAACCGGGTCGAGGGCCTTGATGTACAGGGACTTGACCTCCATGTCGTCGAGAGTGCTCTTCCGCCGAGCAGACCGAAGAGCGGCGTTGAAGGCGGCAATAGTCCGCGACGGGTCGAACTGGGTGATCTTGATGGCCAGAAGGTCTGCGGTGCCTTGAAAAGGTCCGCCGGAATCCAGAAGCATTCTGGCGATCTCCAGCAACACCCGTTTCCCATCAAACGGGTGTGTCTCCGCCGAAGACTCCATCCAGTCCGCCGCGGGCGACACCGGAGCGATGATGAATTCCAGTGTCGAAAATAGCAGCTTGTTCGCCTCGGCGCGAACGGGCAACGTGGCATCCTCCAGGTCGAACAGAGAAGAAAACGCGGACTCCTCAGTGACGAAAATGTCCCGTAATGCCAGCACCAGACGGGCGAAAACGGAGCTGACGTTCGATTCCGTACCATCAAAACGTCCATGTTTGTCGTCGTACACCTTCTTGATGACGATCTTGGCGGCACGCTCGTCGAAGGATTCCTTCGCCAGACGTCTGACCGCGTCGAGGAACATTGCCCCTGCCGATTGGGCAGCCGGCGCAGCCGCAACCGTAGGAGTGGCTGGTGTAGTTGCATGTCTGGCTGCGGCATCGTCGAAAATGGTGACTAGGGAGTGGCGTGCGGCCGCAGTGTGAGATCTCGTAGAAGTGCCCATGATGAAATGACTACAGAGATAGGGTGAGGGGAATAACGCGAGGCGAGGCTAACGGTCTGGGCGACGGCTTGCGAATTGCGGCGGGTCGTCGAGGATAAATCGGGGAAACAGCAAATAATGGCTACTATCCTTAATCCAGATCCTCCCACAAGAATCTAGCGCAAATGGGCATGGCGACCTTGTATGTCGTATATAGTGGCCCGGCATATGCTTTGGGGCAATATTTATGAACCTTTTGAATTATCTATAACATTTCTTTGCTTGAAATGTCGATGGTTTGACCTTTAATCTTAGCGTGGTTTGGGTGGGTGCTTTCACAGAATTTTAATCAAAATGCTAGATCCTACCACAAGGATCTAGGGTACCGACAACTCTAGGCCTTGCTACACGAGCTCGGGTTGGTGCGTATGTTGTTAACCCTCGAGGATATGACCAAAACTAGTTTTGTAAGCCCTTTAATATCATACTAGCCGGATTAATCGCCGCATATGCGCATGCCATGGTGTAGTACCGTCGAAATTCAATATTTCCATCATTACCAGGGTCTGAAAATCGTATTCTAGAACCTCTAGCGGTAGTTCTAACCGTTCAAAAAATCCCCAAAAAATCCCAAGGAGACTTTGAAGTCATATTAAAGTACTGAAGTGCTCACCAAGGCAAAGATCTAGCCTTAAAGCTTAAAATGGACCAAGACTCACGCCCAAAATGCGAAATTATCCCCATACTTAAGGAATGTGTATATCTTACCCATGTGACCGCGTTCGTGTGATGTGTCCAATATACATTGTCCAAGTCGTATTTTGACCCAAACATGATTAATATACATGCATACCTTGAGATATATCATGTCTATGGTGGCAAAGGATCGATATACGATTGGCAAAAAATTATGGAAGATACACCCCGCTTTTGAAGCTTTAAAAGGCGTAGCAGTTCAAAATTTGGTTGGGGCATGCTATAAATGCATGAGCTAGGAGTATATATGATGGATTCTCGTCAAACCACGCACCATACTACTTAGTATAGGTCCCATGTGGAAAGTATTCCTTGTTGTTGACTTGTAGAAAGCTCGTGGGGCGCCTAAATAAATTATTGAAAAAGTGATCCTTGTGGGAGGATCTAGAGCGTTCTAGGTCCTCCCACAAGGATCTCGGGATAGTAGCCAATAATACGCGGTCGTGTGGGACGAAAGGATGTGATCAATGTCGGACGGTGTACTAGCGACCAGGACCAACAAAATCCAGCCCAACGATACTGCACGGAAAATAAATCTGCCGTAACGCGCGTCCCAGTCACGTCCAATCAACCGCACGTCCGTAACCGAGTCATACCGCCCATACCGAAAACCTCTCTAACGCGGGTCCTCACCCCATCTCAAGCGTCGGTGTTTAGCCACTCATGACCAACGTCGCAGTGTAAAATTAAGAGTGCGTGGGACCAAACCTGCTGAATATATCAGCTGGACTGTATACTCGGTGAGCCAGATAATCAGAATTTTAGATAAAATCGGTGAGAATAATCAGTCTTCCCGTTATATGTTCGGGGTCTAGGGTTCCGGGACCGGTGACAGTCATACACCCTAACTATAGGAATGACAGTCGGGGCGTCACTTCCAGCATACATTATGACATGCGATGCACATCCTTAAGTATGGATACGTGCACATTTAACAGTTTGCAGAGAAATCTATGCACTTTGAGCAGAGGATGTGGGCACACTAGGGATGTAAGGGACATGTGTGGCATCCCATCGGGTCACCATTTGAGTCTATGTAACATAAAGACTTCATATGCCATCATTCGAGGTCGTATGTCCAACTTATGCCCGATACCGCATAAAAGCTGATATTCCATACTGCTAACTTAGGGACTTCGTCTTTAAGGTGTTAAGAAAACCGGAGATTTGGGGCCAACCAGCAATATTCGCCAACTTGGGTAACCCCCCCCCGCCAGCGCCAGCGTCCTATGAAAATCGCTAAGAATAGTGGGTCATTTTTTTTCAATTAGCCAGGAATTTTCTTAACTTTTCAGTGATAAACCCGTGAAAATGCGACATTTAAAAAAAAAATCCGCCTGCGGCGCGCCGATAAGAAATACGGCGCCAGCGGCCATATTTCTTATCGCCCCCATATTTCATAGCTCAAAAAAGCCAGCCAGCAATATTCACCAAATCGGGTAACCCCCCCTAGCAAAGCTGGCTACTTTCTTATTGGCGGGTTTTCTTATTACTGAGTACTTACTGTAGGCACAGTGGCACACTAGGAAGGATTTGTGTTAAAAACTGTTAATGATGTGTTAAAAAATGTTAATCGAGTGTTAAATAGTGTTAATGTGGAAACTGGGTGTTAATCAAGTGTTAATACGCGAAAAAATTCATAATGGGCTATATTATAGGCGGAAAAGTGTTAATGAGGTGTGAAGAAAGTGTTAACCGTTGGCGAGGGAGTGTTAATGGGACAGTTCAGGAGTGTTAACGGAAGGCTGCATCTGTTAATCGCGGTATAATGGGCCACCTGTCTGTCACCCCTTGACCCGAGATGTTACCAGTGTCCGTTGTCACAGTTCTCCGTGTGCTATAAAACACTCAACTAAGTATTTTATACCATATTTTTTAGTATCCGAGAACACCCGCCCCTGCGCATCTGTTCTTCTGCCTCAGCCTGATATATATATGTATATCCTTACATCTATATATCTTGTTTCCTGTCAATCCTACCGTCGCTGCTGCCGTACGCGCAGCTTACACAGCGCCTCGTGTGCTACCGGCAGTGACTCGGCGGCGGGGAATTATTTCGACTCAGTTGCGACAGCCAGGATTGGTCGCGCTAAGTTTTTGGAGTCTACTGTGCAATTAATTTTACATTTAGAGTCAGTTGGTCCGGCGATTTCTGTTCGTATTCCGCCGCCAGAGATTCCTCACCTCGCCAGAATACAGTTGGCGGGTATTTTGGTTCCGGACGCTACGGCACCTTCTGGCTTCAAACACATGGCACCCAGGGGGGGGGGTCGAAATGACCATCTAGGGGTTTGGGTTTCATTCGGAGAATTGTCCGATGTATGCCATCGATACCAATATCAATATTACCTATTTCGATGTCTCCGAAAACGATGGTGAGGTCCATTTTGGTTCATTCGAATGCATTTGGTGTGCAACACATGTAAAACTCAGGGGGGAATAGGACTTCTGACATAGGGTTCCAACGCGCTGGCAACCTTAGCGAGTGGGAACCGTACTAACTGGTGATATATGAGTGCAAACGTTATTATATATGTATATACAAAAGCGATAGGTTCGACAAAAAGTCCTAGGAGTGTTGAAACCTCAAATCGGAACACGCGATATGTTATTCGTTAAACACGTGAAGAAAGAAAATGACAATAATAATACCAACAAAGTAAACTATCCAAGCCTAGTTCTACAATAAGATTGCATATAATACAACTAGTTTCTATGCCTTTTGAGCTCTTAAACGTAAGGCAGCCTGCTACAACTAGATGTCGTTGATCCCGACCGTTTTCATGAATACAGTGAACAGGCAGCCCATCCAACGGATGCTCAGACCTGTACTATGCACTCGAAAGTGCCTCCCTCAAACACAAAGCGAACACTATACAAAATATACAGGTTATATGCGTGACTATTTATCTATCTAAAGAGTGCTTTAACGGGGCATCTCGGTGCTGTTGCCGACGGAAACGACGGCGATGTTCCCCCGTACGGTTGCCGTCGGTTCTGGCCAAACTCCCCCCCCCCGGAACTGTTGGGAATTAAACCCAAGCTGAGCGGGGTGAGCCCCATTACTCAGACTACAGTCCCAAAAAAGATCACTCTGGTTTGGCTCACCTTCCCGAGCTCATCGGTGCCTGACTGGGTGTTGATTCCTACAACACGCAGTCAGGGTTACACCTAGTTTCCCTATCAAAAGTGCAGCAAACGGGTTGCCGTATTCCCTTGTATCAAGGAGTTGCAGCCGGCCGCAACTCCTTCCACAAGAGGGGGGCTTTTCGTTCTTCACCTGCAGCACTTGTGTCCCCGTCCCCCCCCCTCGGAACTGTTGGGAATTAAACCCAAGCTGAGTGGGGTTGGCCCCAACACTCAGACGGCAGCCCCAAAAATATCGTATGATGTCAGAAGGAAAAATGTACAATAATATGCACACACAAGGAAGCCTTCGCCTTAAGGAAGCCAAACGCAAAAGACTCGCAAGCTGCAGCGAGCTTGATGCAGCTTCAGAACGAATTTCGCTGAGCTGGGGCTTATCTTTTCTAGCCTACGAAAAGCGCATGGTGGCAGTTATCATGCTATGAAAGTGCAGCTGCTCACAAACTTGAGACCAACCCGCGGAAAACAATAGTCCTTTGAAGTATGCTGTTAGGAGTTTTTTTCGAACTCGCCAGGCTCGTCTGCAGACACGAAAGCACACACGAGTTAGAGGGGGGAGCAGGGGTGATTAAACCCGAGAACACACAGGTTCCGCCAGAGAATTACACTCTGGACGCGCTGCTCCCATAGCACAAGGTTGAAAAAGTCTTTCTATCGGGTCGAAAAAGCTTTTGGTGAAGTTTGGCAACCTGCGATGCAGCTTAGAGTACACCGCAGCACATTTACCCTAGAAGGTGCGAATTCAATGCTGGCAGGGTTTCCCGTGTGTCGCCAGGAAAAAGGATAAAGCACTCTTCACTGAAACCCGAACTCGAAAATCGACAACACCAAAGTTTTTTGAAAAGGGACAACCTACGATTTCATCAAAGCATTTGACCACTCTATGTTACCAATTCTTAGCAATGCCTAACCGCCTTAAACTGAAAACTGGGGAAATAGCCCCCGTTTGTGCGACACACTCTTTTGGTATGCGCTTTAACAGGCTGTTGACAACTCGTGGGTGCAGGCGCAGACCAAAAAATGTTTTCGAAACACTTGAAAATGATAAAATTGCATGTCCGCCGCCTCACATTGCCACGTAGGACCGCTCCGCGTGCGGTGACCGCTCCACTGCCGGTTCCGTTTTTCGCGCGAACAAACAATCGTTTTTGTCACAAAAAGACGATTCCTAGATGGTCATTTACCGACCCTGTCAGGTGCCATGTGAACTTCCGGTCCAATGGGACACGGGTGCTGAAATCTGTATAGGCAGCCCTGACCGGGAGTCCCGGTGCAGGCCCCTATGACAGATTCCTAGGCAGCCAACACTGGACCGTGACTGATCCGTAAGCCTGTGCTGTGACACATCAAGGTGTCACAGATAGCTAGGACTTCGAGACCGTTCCGGGTATAATATCTAGCTTAGGGTTTATTTCTTATCAGAGTTTATCTATATTGGTTCCAGGACTGTCTGATATCCGTGGTCCGGGATATTCCAGTAGGTCGTGGACCCATTCCACGTTATTTTCCACAGCTAGTTTGACCATGATTGGCTAAAGCAGCCGCTTGGAGAGGTGGTGCGCGACTGCGCGGTTGGGTGCTCACGGGAATTTTGAGGTGAGCGGTTTGCAGTGAGCGACTTTGAGCCGCAGCTATGGGGATTCGACCAGGACCGGGCTTCGTCGGCGCAATGTTCATTTACGGTATTCCGCTTGCCCTGATCCCGCTTGCTACCGATTCTTGGGCTGTTGACTGCAACACCTTCGACCTCGACGACGTCTTCCAGCGCCCCTCGCTCGCATGGCTCTACCGCTCTTTCCGTAGCTGTGACGTCGCATTTTCCCCACGGCATTACCCGGACGCGCCACGGCGCACCACCTCCCACCAGGCTTTCAGAGTTATGGGCATGATCACAAGAGCAAAGAAGTCCCTCACGAGGGACAGCGACATTGATGCCTCGCTGAGGCTTATCGACGGGGTTCGGAACAGCCCGACGGTGCGGACACCGGCTGTTCCGACCCCCAACCCTGCTTCGAACGAGGACGCCGACGTGGCCATCAAGCGTTACTTGCAGGTGGAGCAGGCGAAGTTGACCGACGAGATCTACAAGGCACGTCTGCATCGTGCCTGGGCCAAGAGCATCCGCGAGGACGTTCTTGGTGACAAGAAGCACCATTTCCGCGGTACCGACGACGCTGGCCTTCTGTCCGACCTAGTGGTGCAGCTACGTACATAGTTCGAGTCAGCTGGACTGGAGCTGAAGTCCTTTGATCTCGACGACCCCCTTACCCCGGTTGTGAGCCGGGTGAATGGCCTCCTGTACGACGTGCTGGCTCTCGTGGTGAAGAAGCACAGCAATGCGTATGTCTGGCTTACCGGTACGGATGCTTCGTATGATCGAGATGGCCGGCGAGCTTTAATCGACATCATCAAGGGCTGCGTACCGGTGGCGCTACGGGAGTCGCAGCAGGAGGAGCATGCGGCCTTGCGTTACCCCGCGAACGTAGACCCGCAGCCGATTTTGGCGCGGGAGCAACGTTTGGTGCGGGATAACAGGGCCTCCGACTGGACACCTACGGAGGCTACGCGGAAGCTGAGTCTGTGCACCAGAATTGACCCGGCGTTCTACGCTGCGGTTAAGGTGCGCTACCCCATGGCTGCTGACTTGGCTCATGGCTACTGCCTTTATTGCCAGTCCTGTTACAAGGACCGGAGGGGAAAGCATGGTGGAGGCGTGTGCTATCGATATATTTGATATGTGAGCGCTTGGAGACCATTATTGGGTGTCAAAGTAATTGTTTTTAACCTATGTTACACATACCACTAAATGTTGGTATGTGATTAAGAGGGTTAAACGGGTGGGGGTGAAATCAATTAAAACTAATTAAAATGGCCAGTCCTGTCACAAGGACCGAGATGTTTCTCACGCTAGCTACCTCCACGAAGGTCCTGTATGTGAAAATTCGGAGACCCATGTTGTAAAGTTCGCGAGCTGCTCTATCTGCAGTGTCTTATAAAAAAATGATCGGAGGTCATCTTCGCCCTCAAAACATCGGTTGAAGTAGCCTGGGTATACAAAATCCGAAAATGTCACTGTGGTGTGGTTGTAATCCAGTCATGTTTTACGCTACCCGTGCTTAATATTGATAACGTAGCATGAATTTGCGACATTGTTTTGGCAAGCGGGCCAAAGGATATTTAGTTCAAGTTCCAACGATGATACGAACCGAAGGGCAGGCGATCAAAACATCAAGAGGACGTCCAAAAAAATTATGGTAACACCAGTCCTTGTAATAGGACCGGAACCCGATTTCAGTCCTATTACAAGGACTGGTAGGCAGTAGCCACTCATGTCCCGTTGGCCTCGCTCCGCTCCATGATGGTAGAAATCTACCAGGCTTGGGCTCAGACTAACACGGGGAAGGCAGCTTCTGGCGCGGACGGCATCTCCGCGCACCTTTCCAGCAGCGAGTGCGACACCCTCCTCGTGAAGATCACGGAGCTGAAGGAGTTGGTACAGCGGCAACACGGGGAGGGCGCTCCGGTGGTGCGGCAACAGCGGGTGCAGCAGCGGCGGCAGCAGCAACAGCGTGCGCAGCAGCCGAGGGGCTTCCGTGTGGGGCAGCACAAGGCGCCGCCCGTGGGATTCGACCGGGACGACCAGCGAGCGAAGCCGTTCTGCGGCAGGTGCAAGAAGGCGGGCAAAGGTGAGAGCTACCATTTCTACCGCGACTGCCCGTTGGGCGGGCGCCAACACCCGCCCACCTCCGCCACGGCATTCTGCATTCCTATCGACGAGAAGGACGCGGAGGGGGTGCATGCACTTGCCATGTGTGCACTCTTCCGCGGACGATGGCGCGGAGTCCTTTGCTCGTGCGGCCACCGCGTACGGGCCGCCTGCGGTGCTTTGTGCGGGAGCGGTGGGCGGCATCGACGTGTCCGCCTATGGCTTCGCGGTGGAGCAGCAGTCGGCTTCTGACGAGCCTGTAGGAGACGACATTCTCCGACGGCTCGACGATCTTGCCGCGGAAGTTCACTCCGCGGCCAATCACCAGGTGCACTTCACACACGCATTTTTCCCGCCTCCTGACGGCATCGAGCAGCAGGCTTCGGCTCTGGTGCGCGGACCCGCCGCAGCGGGGACCACGCCGGAGGAGCAGGTTCCGGCAGGTGGTGCGGCGGCATCGGCATCCGCCGTGCCGGCCCCTGCTATGCCTGTCTCGCAGGGAAGGGATGTGAAGCCCGTGCCACTTCAATCGGCGCGGGTGACCGCCACGGCGGCGACGGACGGCGAGTTCGCTGGGTTCGTTCAGACCATGAACCACGCCGCCATCGGGCAGGTTGATCTCACGGGCTACGACGGACGACTATACGAGGACCTCGCCGACGGTAGCTTCATCGTGAAGCCGCGGACTCCGGTCATTTCGGCAAATCATGCGTCGGAGTCCGCAGCCCACGCACCTCAGTCTGGTGGTGCTTCCCGCATCTATGGTTGCAGCAAGCCACCGTGGGGCTTCCCCGCCCACGCGGGTACGTGGGGGATGCCCTTTATCCTCTCCTTCATTCTCTTGATCTCTTGGCTACTACCCGATGGCCCTTACGGTAGGACCTGGAACGCTGTAGGTCCTACCATAAGGACCACTTTTTCAATAATTTTTTTAAGGTATCCTATTGGTATCGTGAATGGCTACCCTCCGGTTTATGAAATATTTAGGACCTGAACTCAGTCCCCTCTTTCCCACTTGCCGAGTTTTAACCCAAGCGGGATGCTACACTACCCGTATTAGGCACGGGTAGCGTAAAAAATCGTCGAGAACTTTTCTAAAGCCAAAAATCTCTTAAAATCATAGCACATCTTTCATAATTTTTCGCCGACAGACTATGGAGGCTGAGCATGCGTCCAATGATCCAGTAGCACCGTAGCATTATATACAATCATGTTTAGAATAGAGCACAAGTCGATAACCTCATAGCGGACATCTAGCTGCACCCCAATCAACCTGCTGTCCCATCATTTTTAGTCAAATGTCATAAAATTTAAGAGTCAATTTTGGCTTTGGTCTAAAGTCGGGGATGCTATATTGAATGCGCACATGCCGCTTACACACTATTACCTCGCTATTGTCGCCATATAGACACAATAATTGAATTTTCGAGTCATCTACATAGGCAGAATGTGCGATATTTTGGCGTGTATTCATCGTTGAGCCGGACGAAGGGCATTATTATTTTGGGCGATTTAGTGTCTTTTCCAGCTTTGACAGCCAATGCTGCTTCAACCACTATTTTGAGGGCCAAGATGAACTCGGATGGAATTTTTGACAAGACACTACGGAAAGAGCAGCTCGAGAACTTGACGACCATGGTCTCGAAATTTTCGTAGGACCTATTGTGAAGCGGATAGCCGGGCTTAAATGTAGGTCCTTATGGTAGGACCTAGCTTTTTTTGCTGAAATTTGAAAAAAAAACACCACCAAAGCGTGCGCAATTTAAGCACTCCAAATGTCACCCTATGCATGCACCCACAACTTGAAATATTCATTTGACTCATAAATAGGATGGGTGATCGCACGTTGAACCAATTACGTGATGTTTATACGAGGAAAACACATTTGCACGTAGGTCCTTCTTATGGTAGGACTTTGAATTTGGGTAGTAGCCACTCTGTCATGGGAGTGGGTGCCGCCGCCTTCACGGCGGCGAATGACGGCGAGCCTGTGCAGGTGTCGGGTCACGCTGCACCGCAGCCTGTGCTGTGCAGGGGGACCTGTGCATCTACCCGGGCATCGAGGACCCCAAAACTCTGGACGCGGTGCTTGCATCCCTCGGTGGGTGCGATCCTTCTGCTGTACCGCCTGACCGCCACCTGCGGGAGTGGTGGAGGCAGGGGGTCCCGGGTCATGTCTTCCAGTGTCCTGACCCACTTCTGCCTGGTGAGCCTCTCGGTGAGGCTCCACCGTCTCCAGACTACAGCCCTCCTCCGTCTGACATTGACGAGGACGAGTCTGTTATTAGTTCTGGTTCTGGTTCTGGCAGTGCACCACCTTAGTGGTGGTGTGCTGAGATGTGCTTTGACCTCAACATGGTCTTCAATTTGGTTTGTGTTTCTACTTTGACACCTTTTGAATTCTTTAAACTGACTTGCTGACACAGAGCCTTTCAGTAGTTTAGCGGGACCTGCGTGCCTGTATTTTTCTGCTCTTGTGCCGGCTAGAGGGTTCCAATTTGTGTATCAGAATAGCACAGTTGGATTAGCAGTTAGGACTTGTCACCCTAGCTCCTGCCCTAACATTGTCTTACATTTCTGACTTACCTGTCAGTCACCACCCGCAGTGCTGGGGTGGTGTGCTGAAATCTGTATATGCAGCCCTGACCGGGAGTCCCGGTGCAGGCCCCTATGACAGATTCCTAGGTAGCCAACACTGGACCGTGACTGATCCGTAAGCCTGTGCTGTGACACATCAAGGTGTCACAGGTAGCTAGGACTTCGAGACCGTTCCGGGTATATCTAGCTTAGGGTTTATTTCTTATCAGAGTTTATCTATATTGGTTCCAGGACTGTCCGATATCCGTGAACCGGGATATTCCAGTAACGGGTGCGGGGCAAGCTATCTGGCGCAATGCTAGGGAACAGTCGATTCAGCGGTGGAAACATGCTGGTTCTTTATGGCTACTATCCTTAATCCAGATCCTCCCACAAGGATCTAGCGCAAATGGGCATGGCGACCTTGTATATCGTATATAGTGGGCCGGCATATGCTTTGGGGCAATATCTATGACCCTTTTGAATTATCTATAACATTTTTTTGCTTGAAATGTCGATGCTTTAACCTTTAATCTTAGAGTGGTTTGGGTGGGTGCTTTCACAGAATTTTAATTAAAATGCTAGATCCTACCACAAGGATCTAGGGTACCGACAACTCTAGGCCTTGCTACACGAGCTCGGGTTGGTGCGTATGTTGTTAACCCTCGAGGGTATGACCAAAACTAATTGTGTAAGCCCTTTAATATAATACTAGCCGGATTAATCGCCGCATATGCGCATGACATGGTGTAGTACCGTCGAAATTCAATATTTCCATCATAATTAGGATCTGAAAATTGCATTCTAGAACCTCTAGCGGCAGTTCAAACCGTTCAAAAAATCCCCCAAAAATCCCAGGGAGACTTTGAAGTCATATTAAAGTACTAAAGTGCTCACCAAAGCAAAGATCTAGCCTCAAAGCTTAAAATGGACCAAGACTTACGCCCAAAATGCGAAATTATCCCCATACTTAAGGAATGTGTATATCTCACCCATGTTACCGCGTTCGTGTGATGTGTCCAATATACACTATCCAAGTCGTATTTCGACCCGAATATGATTAATATACATGCATACCTTGAGATATATCACGTCTATGGTGGAAAAGGATCGACATACGATTGACCAAAAAATATGGAAGAGACACCCCGGTTTTGAAGCTTTACTGCAGTCACTGCGGGTATTCACCGCAGCCCAGATTCCAGTCGCAGGTGCTCCGGGAGGTCTCGTGGGCCCGATTCTGCCAGCTCTTGGGGCTCCGGGAGCGGGGGCAGCAGCGGGGGCGCCGGTCGCTGCGATTCCTGATCCGGCCATTGCCGGCCCCGCCTGCGGATGAGCCCCTCGGTGCCTCGGAGCTACTGCTGGATCCGACGTTCCATAGCGTGCCCGAACTCAGATCTCAGGGTTTAGGGTTTATGATTGTCATCGGTCATCGGTCACAGTTCCGTTGCGACAGCTAGTTCAAGCAGTTCGTATATTCACTATCTATCTTATCCGTTTCGGTTCTGATATTCGTTCGTGTGTATATATCAAACTGATATACAGTAAACACTCATATTTAATGAAACAGAGATCTGGCGCCAGCCAGCCAAATCACTAAAATCGTGACCCCCCCCTCCCCTCGCCAGCGCCAGCGTGCTAACGAATTCGTTCATTAGAAGGAACCCGATTCATGAGCCAGCCAGCGCCATTCGTTATCTTCCTCAGCCTCGCAAACTGAAATTTTCGAGAAAACTGTGTGCTGATTTTTCGAACGTGGTAAAATGGACCCAACGAGTAGGCATCATATACATAGCTTATACGATGGTGTATACCCCGTAACACCAATGATTACAGCAAAATGATGCGCCTCGCTTAGCCTAATGCCATGTGTACCGCGTCAAGCTATGCCAACGTCAATTTCTTATTTTAAGATTGCCGAAAGCATGCCAGCCAGCGAGCCTTCCTTATTTCGGACCTCTTCCTTATTTTTTTGGGTCCAGCCAGCCAAATCACTAAAATCGTGACTCCCCCAACGCTGGCTGATTCCTTAACGGTGAATTCCTTAATACTGAGTGTTTACTGTATTCAACAACTACGTACGGCCCAAAATCGATTTCCACCGATCGCGACCGATCTTTGCATGCTCGGGACATTCGGTATCTCCGACGTATGTGGGGCCTTTGCGGAGCCGTGAGACGGTGAGAGACCCCCGTGACCCTCCAAGCGATAATGGTGTCGGGCCAGGCGGCCCGCACAACCACCTGCAGCCCTGCCTGCGGAGCCCCTCGCTCGGAGCTACGTACGGCCCAAAATTGATTTCCACGCACCGACCGCAGCCATTCTTTGCATGCTCGGGACATTCAGTATCTCCGACGTATGCGGGGCCTTTGCGGAGCCGTGAGAGGCCCCCGCGACCCTCCAGGCGATAGTGGAGTTGGGTCAAGCGGCCCGCGCAGCCACCTGCAGCCCCGCCTGCGGAGCCCCTCGGAGCTATGTACGGCCTGCTGGAAATGACAGCCTGACTGGTTCGTACAGTCAGGTGTCATATCCAATGTGCCATCCTCGGTGTCCATCCTGTGACCTATCGCTAGTCTCCGTGTATATATCTAATGTATATATATTTTATGCTAATGTTGACCTCCGGTAAACCATACCTTGATATATCCATTCTATACGAGTCTAGTGATCCGTTGCTTCTCCGTCGGCAGCGGGTCGTCCCCACTGCCTGTTGAGCTGTTTCCAATAGGTTATGGGCCCACCACGCTTCCACTGCGCTAGGGCTTCCACTGCAGAGTTGACTTGTTTGTACATTTATTGTAAACTCTAGTAGCTAGGGCGGTTTCTGTCACATGGCTAGTACACCAGGGAATAAGGCTTACCGTGAGAGGCCGGCCCGGGGCCGTTTGAAGTCAGCCCGGGCCGGTTGCGGGCCGCTCGATTGTTGGATGCGGGCCGTCTCTCAAGGGTCCCGATTATGAAAATTTTCGTAAAAATTTTGCGATTTTTATGATCTTGCCATACTTAAAATAAAAATTTTGCGCCTGCGGCGGGAAAATTTGAAGATTGGCCGGGCTGACCGAAAGTGGGCCAGTAAAAAATTCAAATGCGGGCCGCTTCGAAAAAAGAAAGCCTTCTTCTCTGGACCTCGTATGAGGTGGTGTGTTGGAAATGACAGCTTGACTGGATCGAGCTTCCGAGGATTGATAGCGTGGGGGGCAAGAAGGTTCCGAAATACCGGAGTGACCGATGACATATGTGTCATACATGTCATATGTGTCATACATGTCATACCATGTCATGTCATGTCGTGTCGTGTCATGTCATATGTTATAATGACATACAGTCGTCAGTACGGTCGACTGTGACATGTACAGTCATACCATCTGTCATCCACTCACCATGAGTGACATCTGTCATCGAGAGGCTGATCACAGCATCTCGATGATGAAGCAAGACAGTTCTTGAAGAACAAACTGTTCTGAAGGGACTCGTCTTCGCTTCTAGCATGAATTGAACACCGTGCGGGTATCACATGGCTTATTCGATCAGCCGATACTGTTGTTCACCCAATGCCTTCGGGTTCACAACCCAATTGTGGTAACGCCTGAGAGGCGTGGGGGCATTGGCGTAAATGAGAGAGCATTGAGCTCGAGCAGCACTTCTGGAGAAGAGACTGCACTCATACCCACAATACTCTGCGCGTGCTATTGTCGTTCAATAATAGCCGTGCCATACATATCGCTCGCATAGCGAGCCTTAATAGTGGTATTCTACTCGTCCAGACGGCGAACGAGGACACATAAGTGTGCAGTGCAGCAATAGAGATATATTGTATAATGTGCATGTAACAGGTTCGCGGATCGCGTATACATACGAGCGACAGTGATCGCACATATACGACATATATCGCATAATAACATTCGCTGCAGAATCAACAGCGAACGGAGTGCGCGAGGAATTACCGTCGCGAACGTATTCGCTCGCATAAATACCGTCAGAGGATAACAGCGACAAGGTGTGCTTACCGCATACAGATCGCACACATATGCTGTTATCATTCGCAGGGTTGCACGATATGCGACATACTGACGCGCGAAAGATCAAAACGTCATCAGTTTGTATGATCCGTACGCGCGATGGCATTCGTACCATATGCCACACATACCGGCGACAGAGATGTTCACCATTCGCAGCGCATACATCAGCGACAGTGATAATTCGCTATCCGCACTAATTGTTCAGTGCAGCGCACGCATCAAAAATTTCGTTATTGCAAATGGTTTGCAAAAATCGCTCGTCTACGCACATACGATGTTGAAATCTGTATAGGCAGCCCTGACTGGGAGTCCCGGTCAGGCCCCTATGACAGATCCCTAGGACCAACACTGGACTGCTGACTGATCTGTAGGTTCGTACTGTGACACACGCGGTGTCACAGGTAGGCTAGACTCCGAGACCGTCCGAGACCGTTCCGGGTATATCTAGCTTAGGGTTTATTTATCTTACACAGTTTATCCACACTGAGTACGGGACTATCTGATATCTGGTGTACTAGGATATTCCGGTAGGTCGTGGCCCCATCCACGCTTTTATTCCACTTGCTATCTTGGCCATGATTGGCTAAGCAGCCGCTTGAGAAGGTGGTGCGCACTTGCGCGGTTGGGTGCGACTAGGATTTGAGGCATGACTTTACGGTAGACGTCTCTTGCGGCTGCGAGTCATGGGCACCGCGCGTTGCTATTGCTCGGTTTTGGCAATGTTCATTTGCGTTATTCTACCTGCGCTGATCCCGCTGGTTTACGTATTTTGGGCTGGTGCTCCGGACACCTTCGACCGCATCGACATTTGCAAGTGCCCCACGCTCTTTTCGCCGTTCCGCGCGTTCTGCCGTTACGTCTTCACTCTATTTCCGCCACAACACCCAAACGTGCTACCGCGCATCATCTTTTCTCTGGCTTTCAGAAGTATGGCAGCGTCTACACGAGCTCGCAAGCGCCTGTTGAAGGATTCCGACTTGGACGCCTCGATACGGCTTATAGATGCGGTTCGGGACACCCCAACCGCTAGCACCCCGCCTGTGGTGCCCCCTGCTGCTTCCAGCAACGCCGACGCCGCTGTCGCGTTGCGGAAGCACCTTGTTGACCAACATGCCGCTGTCGACTTGGTCTACAAGGGGCGATTGCATCGGGCTTGGGCCAAGGGTATCCGCGAGGATATCCTTGGTTCCAAAAAACATCATTATCGTGGTACTGACGACGCGGACCGCCTCTCCGAGCTGGTGGTACAGCCTCGTACCGAGTTTCAGTCCGCTGGGCTGGATTTGGCTCCCTTTGACCTCGACGACCCCACCTCTCTGGTTATCGAGAAGGTTAATGGGCTTCTCTACGACGTGTTGGCCCTCGTCGTGGAGCGCAACTCCGTGGCGGACACCTGGCTTCGCGGTACGGACTCCTCGGCTGACCGAGATGGACGTCGCGCCCTTATCGACATTATCAAGGGGAGCGTGCCTGCCGCGCTACGTGAGAGCCACCAGCAGGAGCACGCGTCTCTACGTTATCCCTCAGGCGTTGACCCGCAGCCCATCTTGGCTCGTGAGCAACGTCTGGTGCGGGATAACCGCGCTCCTGACTGGCAGCCCACCGACGAGACCCGCAAGCTGTCGCTCTACAACCGCCTCGACCCGATCTTCTACGCGGCGGTGAAGGTGCGGTACCCGCTTGCGGGTGACCTCGGCGGGGTCACTCTCCGCTCGCTTCAGGCCCTCGTCGTGGCTATCTTTCAGGCCTGGGCGCAGTCGGACGATGGGGTGGCAGTGCAGGAGAAGCAGACGCTGGGGGCGGGCGGTAACAAAGCCCTCCGCGCTTATCACGTCGTCTGAGTACGCGGTTCTCCTCGACGAGATCGCCGCCTTAAAGGCGCTCGTGCGAGACAATCGTGCGTGCGCGGTCCAGCGACAGCAGCAGCCACAACCGCGCGGTAAGCAGCATCCGCGAGGCCATCGGGTGGGTGTGCACCCGGCACCGCCTGTGGGCTTCGACATGGACAACATGAAGGCGAGTTCCCTTTGCCACCGTTGCCGCAAGGCGGGCAAAGGGGACGCCTATCACGCGTACCGCGACTGCCCTCTTGGTGGGCGCCAGCATTCGTCGGCCACGGCAGCGGCCTTCTGCATTCCTATTGAGGAGGAGGATGCGGAGGGTCTCCACACCGTGGCACTTGTGCAGGTCTTCCAGGAGGCTGCGGATGATGGTCCGGAGGCCTTCGCCCGTGCGGCGTCGGCTTACGGTCCTCCCGCTGTGCTTTCCGGGGGCGGGATTGGCGGCATCGACGTGTCGGCCTACGGCTTCAGCGTGCAGCCTGCGGCCGACGGCGCGGACGACGAGGACATCTTGCGGCGGCTTGATGCCCTCACCACTGAGGTTCATCAGGCCGCCCAAGAAAAGGTACACTACACTCACGCATCCTTTGTTCATGGGAGTGCGGTTGAGGAGCATGCGTCGGCTCTGGTGTGTGGCCCTACCGCTGCGGCGGAGATCACACCGGAGGGGCAGGTTCCGGCAGGTGGTGCGGCGGCATCGGCGTCCGCCGTGCCGGCCCCTGCTATGCCTGTCTCGCAGGTGAAGGATGTATAGCCCGCGCCAACTCAATGGGCGCGGGTGACCACCACGGAGGCGACATGCGGTGAGTTCGGAGGCTTCGTGCAGACGGTTAATCACGCCGCCGTCCACCCGACTGACCTGACAGGCTATGACACCGACGACTACGAGGATTTCGCCAACGGTACTTTCGTGGTGAAGCCGCGAGCTCCGGCCAGTGCTATCGGGTGCGGTGTGCCGCCTTTCGGCTTTGGCACGCCGGCAATCGGCGCTCTCGCGGTGCTTTCTCTCGTATGCATTTCTTTTGCAGGTGTAGCTGTTTCGGCTTCCACAGCTTCTGCTGTGTCGGCATGTGCACCGGCTACGGAGATGCCTTCGCCTGGTGGTGATCTCGATTGGGAGACTCCGTCATTTTACTTTACGAATGGTTTTGTTGAATCGGTGATGCCGGCTCAGGGTCTCTTGTTGACTGACGATGTGCCACTGCTTCAGCCGCCCGAGCCTCCTGACAGACTGAGCTTCCTAGCATTTCAGGATCTAGCTCAAGCGGATTTGGGCTTCGGCATGGCATTTTATTACGGCATGGCATTACATGAGAGCGAACCTCTGGATGTGGAACACTACTACGGTGCTGGCTTCTTTACTTCTTATTATGGGATGGACTTCCGTGAGGCCACCGCTGACTACTATAATGCTGTTGATTGACTCCTTGCTCACTCTGGAGGCACACCAACATGGTGGTGTGCAGAACTCCTGTGACCTCAAAGACTTCTTCAATCTGGTTTATGTTTTGCTTTGGCTACTTTATATTCTTCAAACTGACTTGCTAGCACGGTTCCTTTCACTTGTTTAGCGGTGCCTTAATTGCCCGTATGCTTCTGCTCGCGTGCTATCTAGAGGTTTCCAATTTGTGTATCAGAATAGCACAGTTGGATTGGCAGTTAGACTTATCACCTAGCTTCTGCCCTGACACTTACATCTTACATTTTCTGACTCTCCTAGTCAGTCACCACCCACAGTGCTGGGGTGGTGTGCTGAAATCTGTATAGGCAGCCCTGACTGGGAGTCCCGGTCAGGCCCCTATGACAGATCCCTAGGACCAACACTGGACTGCTGACTGATCTGTAGGTTCGTATTGTGACACACGCGGTGTCACAGGTAGGCTAGACTCCGAGACCGTCCGAGACCGTTCCGGGTATATCTAGCTTAGGGTTTATTTATCTTACACAGTTTATCCACACTGAGTACGGGACTATCTGATATCTGGTGTACTAGGATATTCCGGTATACGATGATTTAGCTTGTCAGGATATACGCACACCTGCTATGATTCATCATGCTCAGACGACGCGCGATGAGGGTGCATAATTCATATATGCAGCACGTTATTCAATATCTGTGATGCTCGTACATAGCATACAAAGATGATGTTTATTTAGTTACTGGCAATTGTACATACAAAGTTTGCAGTCGGACACATAATATGACATCAGATGAATATGGATGCTGTGCAATCATATGTGTGTGTACCATATGCTGTGTGTGTAGCACATATCACACACACACACACACACACACACACATCAAGGTATGGCTTACGCGAGGTCGAGTTTACACAAAACTTCTGATTTTCTAGATCGTGAGATATAAGCGATTTAAGTATCCGCTTAAGTATGGTTAAGTATGGGAGATAACTGAGCGGTATCGAGCGTAACTTTTCAATGCCTGGGTCAATTGTATACCCGGAGCGCGCAATATGTTTAGATTGCTTTGAGCGACAGGTTTATCGAATAAAAATATTTTCGGAAGTTTTGTGTAAAGTCGACCTCGCGTAAGCCATACCTTGACATGCAGCATACACTATCCATTCAGTATATACCAAGTGTATGCAGCAATACCATGCATCACTATATCATGCAGCAATACCATGCATCACTATACCATGCAGCAATACCGTGCAGCATGATTCCACCATGTTATACATTGACATATGCACACATGTATACAGCCAACTTGATCACGATAACGGTTGGCATGCATAGTCATATATAACAGTGCATCAGATGTTGCATTAAATATCACATAGCATACCTGCTGTGCAAGTCTAAACTATAAACGAACCCACTTGGTATAAGGTGCCGATCATGATCTTAAGACAGTAATTAGCTCAGTATTCCCTGACGTAGGATTTGGGATGGGATACTGTTCTACTGTTGATCAATGAAAGGAATACTCACCAGAGCAATGTGTGAAATATACCAAGCAACTCGTCATTCACAACGAGATATGCAGGATTACATACACTAACCAAGTTGATATATATCATGTTAGCTACATGCTGTTAGTGGTATACAGATCATCTTATGTGATAAATCAATTTGGTATAGTGTACTAAATCAGCAAGTACCTATACATACGTATAGTGTACTAAATCAGAAAGTACCTATACAATACATAAGTCACTGACATCATTATGTATGTTGACATTACACTGACTCCTAAGTGTACATGATCAAGTATTATATCAACATATGATACATAGATACCATCCAACAAACACATGTGCGTGTTGGATGTCAAGCGATGGCGATACATATGGGACAGGAACAAACAACCTGCTGAAGGGCTGGATGGAGATATCTCCAGACCCGAAGGCAGTATACAGTGCTCAAATAACAGTTGGTCACTGTTGAGCACTGTCCATGCATCCCACACAATCGCTGGAGCAACTACATTATCTACTTATGCATTATGACAATTGAATCAGAAACCTGATCACAATTCAGTGCATACTTTGTACAGCAAATCAGTAATTCAACATGATATCTGACAAAGTAGATAGTAGAAATACTATGAGCAATTGCTCCAACTACTTAGTATCTGGGTGGCAACACCACCCAGAGAACTATCATAGATCCAAAGATATAAAGCAGATCTCCAGCAGACTCACTCGTGAGACTTTGCAATGCGATCAACTGCCAAAGACAGGCGACAGAACCAAGGAGTAATCTCGCCTGAAAAGGTCATCTACGGAGTTGATAGTCCTAAGTAAGTTAAATATATATCTGACAGACATCAGCCAGTGACTATAAGTCATTGTTGATAAAACACGCATTATCACCACTTTTTGCATGGTCGTGGGTTTCAATCAGCAAAACCCCACATGTTGACCATCACATATCTTCACGAAAATGCCATGAAAAATATCATGTGTAAAAGTGAAATATGTTACATGAGTTCTGTAAGATGCACATAACACACACACTGCTATATATATACTGTAGTATATATATATATATATGGCCAGAAAAGGTAAAAATGGGTAAAATCCCATTGCGGGAGATTTCAAAATTGAAATTTGGACTCCATTTTTTCACGGAATATCATTTCATACCTATTAAGGTACCTGAAAAACATTATGTGCACATTCATATCTCATGTAACACCCTAAAAATCTTGTGTGTAACACCTAGGGGTGTACATAGTGGCTGTAACTAAATGCGTGAAAAACTCACACGCATGATTTCAAAATGAAAATTTGGGTTCCATTTTTTTCGCTGATCTAATTATTCAGCTATTGATAAATATGCCCAAAATATTACAGCACTTGTAACACCCTGTAACACCCTGAAAATCACATGTGTGTGTTAGGGGTGTAACATACCTCCTAAATACCACGTGATATACAGTGACATATTAAATGCAGTTTTGCTTCAATTCCTTAAAAAAAATGTTCATACTGCTTTAATTTAATACAATTAAGTGTTACTGATACCATGTAACACCCTAATGTCACTGTAGGTGATAAGGGTCACTGTAACCCTATACACCCTAAAATGCCGCTATATAATAGCAAAACACTCTGTGTTTGGCATTTATGTCATGCTGAAATCAGCACAGTTATGACAATATATCGGGCAACAACCCAAGAACTGTAGGGCAACAACCCAAGAACTGTAGGGCAGCAACCCTAGAACTGTATGAGCTGTATAAGTTCCTTAAAGGACAGCATGCTACATATATGAGGTATTAAGGCACTTGACAACTGCCTGTGGAGTTCACACTTCCTTGAGGGGGGAAGAAGGTGGAACCATATATATATACATCACCTCATTATAACAATGTACAAAAATATACATGTACAATATATATATATATATCACACACACACACACACACACAGCCAGTTGAAGGTTTTTGTCGGTGTTGTGTTTTGTCTTATAGATGGCAGAAGTACCAGCTATTAATCCAGATCCATCCACCTGGTTCTTTGATATCTTAGGCTCATATGATGCCTTCAGTCGGTTTAAAATACCTAAATGGCTTACTGGTTACGCTGATACCCAGACCAGATTTGATGAGATAGGGTATTTCGACAACATCAGTCGTATGAAACCCGACATGAGTAGATACAGAGACCCAGAGACAGAACCACAGGAGCCAGAAGAAGATTATTCAGAGGATCATGCTCCACCGGTATTCGCAGACCCTGATGATGGTCATTTACCTCCAGCACCAGCTCCATCCGCACTTGTTCCAAAGGTGAAGATGAATCCACCTAAGGAATACAAGGTCGGACAGGATGCTGAGATTTGGATAGAAACAGTAGACAGATACTTTCAGTTTACCTATCCAGGTGTGCCAGATAAGGATCTTATTGCAGTCTTCCTCACACTCATTCAGAACAATGACAGACACTATTTTCAGGTCGTGGCCAAAAAGCCAGATGCCACGTATGAAAATATCAGAAATACATTCCTCAGCCAGTTTGGTAATCCACACAAAAGATCAGTTGCCAAAAAGCACCTTATGGCACTGCATCAGGGTAACCAGACCTTTGCAGATTATCTCCGCACATTCACATCACTGGCTGCTCTAGCATCAGTTGATCTGGATGATGCCTTGATAAAGGACAGATTCATCAGTAATATGGAATCAGACCTTCGGAAACAGTTTCATCTCAGATTTCTGACAGAGGATGAAAGGAATAAACTGTCGTGGGCACAGACCACGCAGGTTCTGCTCGATTTGAATTATGTAGTTCATTCGAAGCAGGCAGAGACCCTTCACTATAGGGGACAGAAGGAACAGTCAGGAGGCCCAGTCAGAAAAGACAAGGACAAAGGCCGTGGCAACAAGCCATATGACAGATCCAATCAGAATCGAGGCAACCAGAATCAGAATGCCATATATTGGGCCGTTTACCATATCTAAAGTGCTCAGCCATGGACGTGCAGCTTATGAGTTAGATTTCGGGGATCTCGATATTCGTATCCATCCGGTTCAGCCTGTATCCAGAATAGAGCTGTATAATGACTCAATTCAAGCACCTTTGCCTCTGCCACAGATGATCACCGAAGAAGGGCAACCACTGTTTGAGATATCACACATACTCTCAGATAAGATCACTAGAGGTGTCAAGTACTATTTAGTGCGATATGCAGGCTACGGCCCTGAGCATGACACCTGGGTCAAAGCCACAGAGCTGACCAATGCAGCAGACATGATAGCTGCCTATGAAGGCTAACATTATATTAAGCCTATTGCCCTTACTTCTTGTAATATATATACTAATACATGTCGATCATCTATATACCTTGCTCTTAATGTTTTGTCATTATGTTGCATTGAAGCAGGAAATTGATCCTTCCTTGCTAAGGTGTAGTGAGCCTTGTACAAAATCATACCCTTGCACAGATACGCATACATGCGGGTACCATATCTGTGGATAAATAAAAACTGCTATGCCACCTTTGCCAGACCGTGGTTTGTCATTCGGATCCTATGGCCAGTAATCCGCAGCTACCGGATACTGAGGTGGACGGAGTTGTGATCCTGAGTTATGCTTGACACACATAACTAAAACGAATTTCACATTAGTACGTTGTCGAATCCACTCTATGAAATGTTCGTCAAAGCGCGCGTACCGGACCGAAAAACAAGGAGTCTGGCAGATCGGGTGAGGATTTAAAGTGGACTCATAGAGACCCTCCGATATCTCGTTAAGCAGGGCCACTCCGTTTCTAAGTCCCTAAAAGGGCTCTCCATAGTATTTCTGTGAACTTCGGGGGAGTAAGCTCTCTGAAGGGAGGAAGAGGTGGATGCATTATATAAAGCCGTAAAGCAGTAGGGCAGAAATGCTACTATTTGTTTTTTAATCGTCACTCTGAAATACGATACGAGCGGCAGCGCAATATCTATCCGTAACGTAAACCTCTGAAGATACCTTGAAACGTCACGCTGAAATACGATACGCAATTCATGGGGGCTACGTCCTAAGAACTGTAGGGCTAAATGCCTAAGGTGAGGGTTTAAAGTGGACTCAGTTCCCCCCGATATCCTAAAACACCTTGAGGGACGCCTCATCGGTGTAAGAAGACTGGTACCAGCTCAACAACAAAGACATCAAAGACATATACAAAGGTATGCACCCTATATTGTGAGGTCACAACTCTTTTAAGAGGGGAGATCTGTCAGGGTTATGACCGATGACATATGTATCATACATGTCATACGTGTCATAATGTCATACCATGTCATGTCGTGTCATGTCATATGTTATAATGACATACAGTCGTCAGTACGGTCGACTGTGACATGTACAGTCATACCATCTGTCATCCACTCACCATGAGTGACATCTGTCATCGAGAGGCTGATCACAGCATCTCGATGATGAAGCAAGACAGTTCTTGAAGAACAAACTGTTCTGAAGGGACTCGTCTTCGCTTCTAGCATGAATTGAACACCATGCGGGTATCACATGGCTGATTCGATCAGCCGATACTGTTGTTCACCCAATGCCTTCGGGTTCACAACCCAATTGTGGTAACGCCTGAGAGGCGTGGGGGCATTGGCGTAAATGAGAGAGCATTGAGCTCGAGCAGCACTTCTGGAGAAGAGACTGCACTCATACCCACAATACTCTGCGCGTGCTATTGTCGTTCAATAATAGCCGTGCCATACATATCGCTCGCATAGCGAGCCTTAACACTTGACCGCCGTAGTATCGAAATCATACCTCGTGCGGTCGTTTAATAGTTAGAATAAGATACGTCCGAAAGCGTAAAGAAGAGAAGAAACTGGAGTGGTAGCCTCCTACATCAAGCGGGAGTGCTCGGGCTAGCTACCTGGGCTGGTTGAAGAGGTTCTTGGACTTGACTTGCGGGAGGATTAAGACCAGAGAAAAGTCCTTGCTCCGGGCTTGGCACCGCATTCGGGTCCACGTACGGGCCGAACCCCGGCGGGTACGTCGGGGTCTGCGAGGCTCCCGGCCGGACATGCAACGGGGACGGGGGCCGCCGGGGACCCGTGCCTTCCGTAACAGGGACGACGGGAGGAATTTGCTGTCCCGATTCCCGGGACACCAAGTCGGTCGGGACGTCCCCCATTGGCGGGGGGACCGGCCCCCCCGCGCTCAGATCAGCACGCGGGGTCAGCACCACAGGTTGAGCCATATCCCCCGTCGGGGCCCGTATGGGACTTCTCGAGCACCTCGCGGAAACTTTACAGATTCTTCACCATAGTGGCTCTGGACTGGCTGTTCGTGACGTCCAGACCGGGGACCTTGGCACAGATTTTCCGAAGGTGTTCGGACTTGAAGATTGAGGGGTTCCGTAGGAGGTCCTTGCTCGGCAACACGAAAAAGTTCAGCCCGTTAAAGGCGTTCACAGCCATATCGGGGATAGTCGGCCTCTCTCCCGTCACCTGGTGGATTTCATCACGGGACGCCTGCGGACGGAGAGAAAGGCTGCCCCCCCCCGCAACATCCTCCGCCAAGGACGTTCTCTGCAACACATTCCTCGCCGGAGGAGGAGAGTCAGTACGCCCAGGAGTTGCCTGGTCACCAAACGACAACTCTTGTAACAAGGACGGTCCGGACGGTGACTCCGGCGTTTGAACATTCTCCCGCGACCACCTTTCCCCCGCGTCAACCACCTCGTCACCGTCTTCAGATTCATGAAGACCCAAGGAGCGAAAGATTGCGGGCTCCTCCCGCGGAGGGGAGAACCGCGGAGACGAGGTTGCCGCATTCAGCGTAAGCGTCACGTTGGGTACGGAATTCTCGTCAGGGGCCGACGAGCCCGTGCGCTGCGGGAGGCGCGGGTCGCCCTCCGCAAATCAGAATTAGAAGCGATTGCTGCGAAACTCATGTTTGCAAAAGAAAAATTGTGTTAGGAACGACGGAGGAGAAAGACGCAGCAATCGTCAGCAGGTAGGAAAAGTGAAGTGTTTTCACCAATTTCCGACTTAAGAGCGACACTCTGCGACACTTGGACTCTGAAGCTGGAGGTGAACAGCCACTTCGTGATCCTTCATTTCCTCGATCCGGGGAGTGAGATCAGACGATCCGTCTCCTGAATGACGGTCATCACTGTACACATCGTTCCGGCGGTCAGGTTTTCCGATCGAATTCGATGAAATCCGCGATGTCGAACTCTAGAATCATGGCAGAAAACCTTGCGCAACGCCAGAAACGTTCAGAACTTTTAGTAAAACGGGGCTGTTCAGCCCCTTTTTCCAGGATATATTAACGATATATTATTGTGTTTTGGGCGTCCTTGTGATGTGAAACATGTTTATTATGATGTGAACATGTGGTGTGGGGGCAGAAAAAAACTCTGAGACTCAGTAGTCAAAGATTGCGAAAGCAATTTTCCGAAGGGGGTTTTGACGCTTTCGAGAGCTCGCCTCAAAAATTTTCCATGCCCTTAGCTTTTTAATTGCCCTTAATTGCCGACGGTTTATCGTTCCTTGGGGGGGGTTTTACGGTAAAATTTATCCTACTTGGAACTCATATGGTGCGTAAGTCCATCAACGCGACGATCCCGGCTTGTGCTCAAAGAGGGCACAAGTCGGGATAGTCAACATCCGCATTCCACATCAAGGCATACGAACGTCACGGAAGTTGCGCTAAGTTCACGAAAGTGATACTTCGCAACTTATGGACGTCCCGCACACCTCCTTAGCCGAGGTGGATGACTCGTGTGGGATCCCATACTTCCCCCTTGAACCGGAAGTACGGGATCACCGCGGATTGCACTATTCCCAACCTCAACACGCGCGGGGAGCATATATGTCTAAGGAATATATCTCCCTAGCTCGTATATGTTCTCAGAACGCGAAGACATCTACCACAGATGCCTGCGCAGGAATCAGCAATTTCCTGGAAAGATTAGACCTAAAAAATAAAAGTCAACGGACCGGTCAACGCCCGTAGCGGTCGATCCAATGGTCCAAATCCAATTCCGAGACCGGTTTTCTGGGGTGCCGTACCCCACTCTATATCCTTAGCCGCGAGGAAATCTTCGTCTGAGAAAATTGACATCGACCGCCGGAACGTATACACTGATGACGGAAGGAAAGTCGGCGATCAACAGTTAACAGTAAGCTGAAGGATGGAAAAAACCTGAACGTCATACGACCTAGCTACAACAACAAGCTAGCAATTGCAGTCGGTCGAGTCGGAGTGGGACGACTTCAATTGGCTGCTGCTGCTGTTCGCAGTTACAAAATAAGTTTTCAGGCATCATTCATGAGTACTCTGTTTATTGCCCAAACACAATTATTCTGTTGAAGAAGTCGATATATACATGCGTATGAAAATGACAATATAATCTCAAGCTTCGAGCACGACCGGGCGGGCTGCTGCCAAGCTTGTTGTCCCTTGTTGCAAAGTGAGCCCAAAGGCCACTTTCAACATACGGATGGCGGTATGGGGAAGACCTTGCGAGTTGGTATTTGCCCCACAGCGGACGGAGGCGTAACCAATTAGTAGCATCGCGTGTATTTTCTTCAGACTAGGCTTAAACCCTGTGCACAATCTGGCATGGATGGTAAAAAATGATTCTTCATAAATTCACGAAATAGGCATTGTCGATGAGACTCCTTTTATCGCTCGTCCTTGTGCTGGGGAAATTTACCTCGGCGAGGCCAGAACTGAACGGACAATCGGATAGCGTCCAAGTATCAGAGGCGGTGGTCGATTCCATATCAAACGCGCGGCGTTTCCCCCTCCCCAGGGGGGACGACGTCAACGCTGTGGCTGAGAGGCGCTCGATTCTTCGAGGTAAGCCCGATGCGCTTCCTCACGAAATGACCTTCTTGGGTTATACAAGAACATTTCGTTCGCCTTGAATAAAAACTAGCGCTTTCCAGTTTTGCTGAAAAACTTCGGCGCCGGGCCCGAGGACTCGTAGGAAGCAACAGGCCACTGCTTCCAACCTGCACGGTACGGGTTTATGCATCCATCAAAGGCTGCAACAGGTGCCAGTTTTTACATACGCTGACGTGGCTTTCCGCGCAGGCTGGGCTTGTGAGGGTGGCCCCTGCAATATTGCCGCTGGGGAGACGCACACGTGCGTCATGATTGGGGAGATAACGCAAGGCAGAGTGCGCTGCTGGGGCCGGGCAACGTTCGGGCAGCTGGGTTATGGGAACATTGTCCAGCTTGGGTATGCAGAGGGAACAATGCCGCCAACAGATGTTAATGTGGGCGATTACGTGGTTTCTATCACTGCGGGGGCACGCCACAATTGTGTGCTCACGGTGTCAGGTTTGCCCTTCGCATCCTTTTGGTGTCCCAGCCAAATTTCGCCCGAAATTATGCGCTCTCGCCAGAAGCACTCTGAGACGTTGCCTTCGACGAGTGCCAAATAATGTTTGCAATCAATCTTTTATATTGGGGCGTTGGACGTTGGACGGGTTGCCCCCCGCGCGCCCTGCTGGCGCGGGCCGTAAGGGCCGCGCGCACCTGGCGACTGAACTGCAACCTTGCTCGTGTTCGAGGACAACCGTCAAAGACGGCAGCTTGAGTGCTAGATAGGCGTGCCCACTGATGCATGCCATGCTCACATGCTATGCAAGCACGCGAGCGAAACTTTTATTCGTGAGCGTTCGAAATTCGAGTGCGGCTACGCGCCTCACTTTCACACTCCGCTCGCTCGTGGCGTGGGCGCAGGCAAAGTGCGTTGCTGGGGTGACGGCGCTGATGGGCGCCTGGGCTATGATATGACACCTTACGGGTGGTACCTTGGGGATGAGCCTAATGAAATGCCCCCTCCAGACGTGGACCTCGGCGAGAATCTGGCAATCGCCGTGGATGCCGGGGAGTATCATACATGTGCAGTCCTGGAGACGCGGCAGGTGCTGTGCTGGGGGCAGAACTATTTTGGTCAGCTGGGATACGGACACACGAAAAATATTGGTGGCGTGGAGGGCGACATGCCGCCAGCCGCTGTGGACATTGGCGGCGAGGTAAGCCAAAACCTCTTAGCTGGCGGGACACTCCATAGCTTCAACCAGTCCGAGGTTTCAGACCATACCTAGAGGGCTGACGTGGCTTCGAGCACTGCTTGTGATTGCCACGTCGATACGTTACAGTTGCACGGTTCCTGGTACCACAAGCACGACGCCTGAGCAGCGCGTGTTGAGGGAGCAAACAGTAACATCTCCCTGCACGGCCTGCGGTGGCACGCCCGACTTGGCTCGACCCGCAGCAAGTGACAGAGCCCGACATGTGACGCCGCCGCGCCCCAGTCCCAGCGTTCGATTCGTGCTAGCCGCGACCTTTATCGGTTATGTGTTTACGCACGTGTGCCACGCGTGTTTCCGTGTGCGACTTGAGGAGGACGTGGCATGTGGGCGCTGCAGGCGTGGCAATTGTCGACCGGGGAGCTGCACACGTGCGTGCTATTGCTATCCAGCGATGTGCGATGCTGGGGGAACGGGGAGGATGGGCAGCTCGGGCCCCTGGAAGAACGGAACGCCGACGGTAGCTACTCAGAGCTGGCTTCCCCGGTGTCTCCCCCAGGGTATCTCGATGATGACCACCCGCACATCGGCGATGAACCGGGCGAGATGCCTCCCCCGGTGATCAATTTCGGTGGCAGCGTGTCGCAAGTGTCCGCTGAGGGGTACCACACTTGCGTCGTCATGGCTGAGAACTTCACTGCCCGCTGCATCGGCGAGAACAGGTGGGGATCCAATGATGCACCCCCGTAGCTTTGGCCCAGATCGCCCTTGCCCGTGCCGACTTTTGGGGCCGGCTGCGGGGGTGGACTCATGAGGGGATGCCTGCGCCCGGTGCTGGCCTCGTCTTGCACCATCATTCTGACTTTGTGATGCATCAGAGAGTGAGAAAGTGGAAGAGTTTTTTCAGGCACGGGCAGCTCGGGTATGGGGACACATTAAATCGGGGCCTCAACGAATCCGACTTCCCTCCTGCCGACATCAACTTCACCAACGTCGTCGGACATGGCAACCAAGCCATTGTGACACAGGTGGGCGATAGGCAGGGGCAAGGCCTCTCTGTTGTTATGCCCTCTTAGCGCCCCCCCCACCTCTGCCCAGAAACATGTGCCAAGGCCGCATGCCAAACAGCAGTTGTCGGGCCGAGGTAGTGTGCAATACTATACTCCTGCACTTGTTGCCCCCCACCCCCGATCCCGGCTCGTGCTTGTTTCTCTGTCCGCCCCTTCGGCCAAAGCCCAGCTCTGACTTCACGCGCCCTCATACCCCGTGCCTCCCCTCTCACGGCTTGAACAGGGAGGTCGGGTTGGGGGGCTAGAAGGCGGAACCGCCACTGTGCACACAACAAGAGGGGGACTGGGATGGTGGCTTGGGCAGATTCTGAGTGCAAAGGACAAGACGTGTGCGATCATCGAAGGGGGCACCCTCACTTGCTGGGGGCTCGTAACCTTTGAGCAGCTTGGCAACGGTGACTATAAAAAGTTGTTCCCGGTGGATTACCCCCCTGACTATGAGCTTCTGATCAGGGAGCCGCCGCCCGGCATTCTGCTGGGGGGCAATGCCGACGAAGTGGTCGGGGGTTACTACCACGTATGCACAATTCTGGAGCGCCATAGCGTGAAATGCTGGGGCCGGAACAACTACGGCCAACTTGGTCTTCCTCTTGTTGAAGAGACGGGGGAGTTCGGCAGCATGCCCACCCCTGATGTTTACATCGGCGAGCCCACCCCGGGAACTGCCCTGGTCGGTGCACATCGCCACTCCCCTCGACCCCCCAACCCCCTTGCTCCCTCTGGACCCAAGCTTTATCTGCTGCACGGGTATTGGGGGCCCAAGGATGACATACAAGCTCTCCCCCCGCAGGGTATATCTCGAGGGGTCGCCACTCATACGAGCATGTCCGCCTGCCCCCTCGAGGAGGGTTGTTGACTAACCAGAGGTTCAGAGCGGCTGAGCGCAACTTCGTGCGATGGTGGGTCTCAGGTCGGGTTCCCGCCGCCCCCGATGCCACCGCCTCCGCCACCGCCACCACCCCTCACTCCACAAGTGAACTCACGGTCAGTGTGTGCCCCGCACCCGCCTTAGCCCCTCGGGAGACCTCAGGACACCCTCCTCCCCCCTTTCACCGCTCCCCTTCTCTTTCCTCTTGTGGGATGCGCGGCAGGGCGGGCAACACAGCAGTGTGGCAGTGTAGGGCATGGTGCAGTGCGGCGTGGGACAGCGTGGCACCTCGAGCTGCTGTTGGCGCTTGGACCAAAGGTATCTGATGTGCGAACGACGCTCCGGATCGCCTTGTGGCCATAGAGCTTGAAGCCGGGCGCAGCCGTGAGACGTCCGCCACGCCACGGCCACACTCCGCTGTCGTAGCTCCCTAAAAGGAACTCTATGGTTTACTTAGGGGACCCAGGAATGAGCCAGCCTGGTCCACACAGCCGCAATCTGACAGGAGATATGTGTGCCTCGGGCGCAGCGTGAAGTGTATGCTGTCTCACATAATTCATACAGTTGGCGATAGTTGAAGATAGGAGAGACGGCTCGTGATGTGGCTTGGAGGCGGGACTGGCTCGTGAAGCCAAAGATGAGGTCAGCCAGAGACGCATCTCGTGGCAATCGGCTCGCAATTCCCTATCAGGGAGACCAGGTGGTGATGCTGATTGGCTTGAATGGCAAGGCCGATTCTCGATTGGTCAACGTGAGACATTGCGGCGGCGAACGCCACGTGTTTGTGTTTGTCTTCTGCCCGGGAGGGTGGTGATCGCCGAGAACGGGGGCTGGAAGTTGGGGTGCAGGGAGTACACCGTACGGGCAAATTCGACGGTGCGCGACCCGGACCCCATGCTGAACCGCTGGGGGCTGCCCTATGGGGCAACGGGATACGGCTGCCCGGGTATTCCCACAGCGGTGAACCTTGGCTGCCCGGGCCTTGCCATCGGCACCTCCTCGGACAAAGCGTTTGCCGTGACTGCCGACCTCTGGCAGAATGCCTTCATTGCTGGTGCGTGCCCGCAGTCAGCAGCGCCTCTGATACCTTCCACCCGCACTTTCCCTTCGCCTCCCTACGGCACCACAGGTTGCCTCACATCCATCAGGGGGACATGGCCGGAAATGGTGCTCAAGAGGGTGCTCTCCGACAGCTGAAGTGCTGATTGGCTGGTTGGGGGCGGTGCCGGGACCAGGCTATGTGACCAGCGCCAACAACTCCCTCGGCACGGACGCCTTCGTGCAGAAGGTGAACGCCGGCGGGACAGTTCGCTGGACGATTCGGTGCTCCCCAATCCTACTCTGGCCCGCCTCTCACCCTCTCATCGCACCCCCTTCCTCGAATCTGCATCCTGCTTCCTGGATGCTTCCGTGCACCCAGAGAGTTCCTGCCGCTCATGCCACGACGCCGTCCCCAGGGTCCCTCAGCAGGGCCCACAGGGACCCCATCCCCGCAGCCTGACAGGCCTTGCCTCTCCCCAGGGGAGCAGGTGGCTCTATGCTGGAGGCAGCCCGCGCGCCTGAAGAGCCCCGCAGCTCGGTCTCTGGCCTCTGAGGCCTCTGCGGGCTGATGGGTCGGGTGCAGCACGGGAAGCCTCGGTTCCGAGATTGCATATGGCATCGGCGTGGACAGCACCACTGCCATGCACCCTTTCGTCTATATCACCGGTACGCTTCCGGTCTTCCGCGGCCTCCTACCATCTCAGCCATGGAGGAAGACCTGCATTCGCCTCGAATCCCACGGGCGCGCTGTCACTATTACCTGCCTTAGTAGCCGCCTACGGCGCCTCCCAGCAGATGGCCAGTGCAGAAAGAAAGAAAGAAAGACCCCACCTTTTCGGGTTGTGCGGCTTTTGGCTGAGGGAGCCTAGTCCCTCTAGCCAGTGTGTGCCGCCTTGCTGGAGAGAGAGGGAGAGAGTCCGAAGACCCAGCACCTTGCACGATTCGTGACGGATGCATCGATGCCGCATTTGCACACGTAGGACTCTGCCCACTGTACCACACGCGCTGGCCACTTCCACCTGTATCAAGATGCTGGTCTGGCGAAACTTTTGATTCGCGCGCTCCCGGCCACCTGGTCTGCGTGCTGGATCCGATGCCTTTCAGCTGACTTCGGCGGACCTGATTGGCTCGCCTCGTCCCTTGGAGTGTGCTTATCCTTGGACCGATGTCTTTGGCGCCGCTCGGTGTGCGTGTTTGTGCCTTACTTCCTGCCCGCCTGCGTTGACTTGGCTTCCGGGGTGGCGGGAGAGCTGGTGTGGCGTGGGACAGGTATGTATGACAGCAAACCTGGCACATTTGGGGACACGGTGCTGCCCGGCACCGAGAGTGGCATGTACGACATGTTTCTCATGAAGGTGGCTCACCTGACCGCACCTTCCTTACCTCTGCGCTTAATCTGCATCCCTCCCCGGCTTGCAGATCCCTGCAGCCTGCAGCACGAGGGCATCGCGCTCAGAGCTATGGCGCCCTGTGCGTGCGTATGGGGCCGACGTTGTGTGTGGGGCACTGATGTCAGCTCATCTGGATGCAAGAACGCACACCGTGCGGTGGTAGCATCTTGTCTCCGGCTGCAAGAGCGTTTTCCGTCTTTAGACGCGGGAAGGCGCTCTTCGCCTCCACGCGTCACCGCCGTGGGTCCTGTTGCCAGTTTGGCCCAAGCTCGGCGAGTGCTTGAACTTGCTCAACCACTGATGTGATGCGCATCCCAGTGGCGCCACCTGTCACAGGGGGCGGATGGGCTGATGGAGGGGGGCGAGCGGGATTTGGGAATTGGATAGGTGTCAGCGACGGGGACCATCGTGTGGGCGATAGGCGGAGAGGGCGCAGGAAACGACGTGGGTCAGGCTGTGGCAGTGCAGGTGCCTTGCCCCCACCTCCCCCCTCCCGCTCGGCCATTTGCAACCCCCGCAATCGAGCGTGTGGCGGGCACGGCCTTTCCAGCCGAGGCCCCCCTCTGGAGCGCCTGCACGAAGCTGGCTGACGTGGCCCTCTGGAGCGCCTGCACGAAGCTGGCTGACGTGGCCCTCGAAAGTGCGACACGTCGTTATGGGGACGGGGTGTTGGTGTACCGCCCAGGACACCACCGCCCAAACCGGTGCAGTGCTTGTGGCCGGCTGGTTTGACAGCTCCTACTTCAAGCTGGGCAGCCGCCAGGTGGCGAACCATGGCCGCGGCGGGGACATCTTTGTGGCTCAGGTGTGGTGTCTCTTGCGAGCCGTAGTGGCATGCATCACGCTACAGGATTTCCCCGAGCTCACGAGCGCCTTCTCGAGCGAATATGCGAATCATGCCGCCAAATGTACAATCTGCTCCCGTGCCCAAATCCATCTCGGCTGTATCTCTCTCGCCATCAGGACGGCGATCCTGAATTTCTCGAACAGAGCGAGCCGGCGCCGTGATGGGAGAGAGCCGTCCTCGCGGCAGGAAGTGCGGCCCTTCCGTCTGCTGGCCGCGGCGTGTAGCGCAAGGCCTCGCACAAGCCCCAGTGCTGTCACCCACATGACCCGCGAGGCACCTGTCAGAGCTGGCGCAAGGCCGGCCAGGGAGTCAGCCCGACCATCACTCCGCTCAGAGTGGCACTGCGGTGGGTGCCTCCAGGTGCAACCGGAAGGCACGGTGACGTGGCTGGTGGCCCTCGGCGGGGCGAGCAGCGACAAAGGTCCGCCGCTCCCTGCGGCCACTTCCCATTCCTCCGCGCTGTGCCTCGCAGCGTCCTCTCCCTCCAAGACGAGACTGCGGCATGGGCCTGGGGGCGCTCCCCTCCGCCGAGGACCCACAGCAGGTCCAGGGGAGTCATAGGTAGCTTCGAAGGCGCTCTGCAGTGCCTTGGCAGTTCTGGCAAGGCCTCTCTCCGGGTCGGCGCTCAGCCTCCAGTGTGGCGCTCCCCAACATGCAGTGCTGAGGGGATGCGGGGGGGGAGGCGGGCTGGGCGCCGTGAGCAGCATACGGGGTCACGGTGGATGCATGGGGAATGGGGTACGTGACGGGGTACTTCAAAAGCGTGGACGCCACCTTCGGACCAACACTGCTGCGCCCGACCGATGGTCCGATGGAGAGCTACATGAAGCGGGTACGGCGAGGGGTGATCCTCCCCTGCACCCCGGACGTGGACCAGTCGGAGTGCTCAGAGCGTGTCGATGAGGATGTCTTCGTTGCGAAGCTGGATACCTCGGTGCGGCCGCCCGTTCCACGCCCCGTGCCCGTCCCCACCCCTCGCTGGCAGCTTCAACGTGCGCCCTGCGGGAAGCGCCGCCGGACCGTTCCCTGTGAGAGTCCCCGTGACTGCTGCGGCCTATCGCATGCTGCCGCAAAGTGGCCTGCCCGAGGGCACCCGATGCCGCCCCCCTGGCAGCAGTGCGGGCGGGCGCCCCTCAGGGGAACGGCTCCGCAGGGCGGGGCGCCACGTAAGGCCAGGATCGCCACGGAGTCCCTTTCATTTTGTACGTTAGGGCAGGTTGCTGCAGGCTTTGCCCTCACTTCCGCATGCTTGCAGCTTCTTAAGGGTGGCCGACCGGTCGACTGCTTTGTCAGCGCGCCACTCGGTGTGCCGGGTGCAGACGTTGCGCCCAACCTCGGTTATTGTTTCATGTCACCGTATGAGAGCCACTGGGGGAGACGAGGCGGCGCCACGTCATCTCATTGGTGGATGCGGAGGAATGGGACTGAGGGGGGAAGGGGAGGGGACACCCATTCAGGGGTCGGTGGTCTGGGCACTTAGCGCTGGAGGCCTCAATCTGGACACTGGCCGCGGGATCGCGCATGACCCCACCGAGGAGACCTTTGGCATCTACGTCACTGGCCAGTTCGAGGACGGGCCGGCCACCTTCGGGGAGACGGTGTTCAACACGCTTGGTAGGCACCTGCCGCCGAGCTCAAGCTAACGAGCTCAAGCTAACGAGCTCAAGCTAACGAGCTCAAGCTAACGAGCTCAAGCTAACGAGCTCA
>LGRX02006826.1:39913-87202 GCA_001247695.2 Cymbomonas tetramitiformis
AGCTCAAGCTAACGAGCCCAAGCTAACGAGCCCAAGCTAACGAGCTCAAGCTAACGAGCTCAAGCTAGCGAGCTCAAGGCAACGAGCTCAAGCTGATGACCAATGAGCTTGCTTAATGAGCTAATGAGCGTCGGAGTTCCTTCTTCAGGGCCCTCCCAGCGTTTAGGGTGTCACACGCCAAGTCAGCAGTCGAACGGGCATGCCGTCACCTCCTCACATCTGAAAATACGGAAGAGTGCCCGTTAAGCTGTCATTTGTATGCGTTGCGCTCGGTGGCCCTTCTTCCGGCCGCTCCCTGCGAGCCGTGAGAGGGGCGAGTGTTGGGGTGGAGGTGGATCAGGGACTGCGGGGCGGAGCGATATTCTATTGATGAAGCTCGAGCCAACCAACTCGACCGTGGAGTGGGTGGTATCTGCGGGAGGCGTGGGAGCAGATGTCGGTCGGTCCGTGACGGTGGATATATACGGCGACCCGTATGTCACAGGCGGGTTTTCTGACCTGGCGACATTCGGAGGAATCTTCCTCACGATCCCCGATCTCAACCGCACCGCCACCATCCTGAACACCTCCACGCCCGAGATGGACGTCTTCGTGATGAAGGTGTGGCACACTGGGAGCATCGAGTGGGCCGTGCAGTCGGGCGGAAGGGGCGAGGACAAAGGGTACGGCACCCGCAGCGCCCCCGCTTTGACCCTCGGGCTGGCTCAGCACGCTCGTGATGATCTGCTGGCGGCGGTGGCCCCTCTTGAAGGCTTACAGGCAACAAATACATTTTTTGTTTTTGACAGAAAAAGAAATTGTGCCTTCTTTGTCTCTCTGTCTCTGTCTCTGCAGCTGTTGCAACGCTTCGAAGCTGTGAAGCCAGGTCATGCCGCCCGCCGCGTGGAAGCGCTTTTCCGGACCTCGCGGAAGTGAGAGCCTCGAGGTGCCACGTGCAACGTTATGCGGTGTAATTTATATTTCCTTCTGTCCGCGCTGAGCGCTGTGGAACATTCTGATATCTCACGCCGCCTTTGGCACTCCCATCGTGATGCTCAGATCAGCTGTGGCCAAGCGCAGACGCCTCCTGTCTTCAATTTGAGAGAGCACTGCTGGGAAGGTGCCCCGGCTCAACAGAGCGCATCAGCAAACTCATGGAAGATCTACGCTTGTTACGCTAAGATATTTCCGCTTCTGTTGGTAAGGATTGCCGTGAATGCTGATGGTGCTGGTGTTCATGTGCACACAGGTACGGCATCGTCGCGACGCAGGAAGGGTCCAGTGGACAATCATTGTACATCGCAGGTCCACCCAGGCCCCCTCCTCCCATGCGCAGGTCCACCCAGGCCCCCTCCCCCATGCGCATGTCCACCCAGGCCCCCTCCCCCATGCGTAGGTCCACCCAGGCCCTCCTCCCATGCGCATGTCCACCCAGGCCCCCTCCTCCCATGCGCATGTCCACCCAGGCCCCCTCTCCCATGCGCATGTCCACCCAGGCCCTCCTCCCATGCGCAGGTCCACCCAGGCCCCTCCTCCCATGCGCAGGTCCACCCAGGCCCCCTCCTCCCATGCGCATGTCCACCCAGGCCCCTCCTCCCATGCGTAGATCCACCCAGGCCCCCTCCTCCCATGCGCATGTCCACCCAGGCCCCCTCCTCCCATGCGCATGTCCACCCAGCCCTCCCCCATGCGTAGGTCCACCCAGGCCCCCTCCCCCATGCGCAGGTCCACCCAGGCCCCCTGCTCCCATGCGTAGGTCCACCCAGGCCCCCTCCCCCATGCGCAGGTCCACCCAGGCCCCCTCCCCCCAGGCCAATGCCCGTTCTGCAATCTGCTCCGCTGCAGCGCATCTTGTTCCCGCCGCATGGATGGCCGGATGATGGGTGTCGACGGGGCTCCTGACGTCGTCCGGGCCTGGCCATGCAGGCGCCTTCAACAGCGAGCATCAAGACGCAAGTGGGCAGGCCTACGACCTGCAAGCGATGGCGAGGTTTGGCCGCTGGGTAAATTGGACCTTCGATTCGAACTCCACGAACGATGCTTTCCTGATGAAGCTGTTGCCCTTCAAAGTGCCCCCTCCGCCACCCTGCCCACCCCCTCCCCACCCCCTCCACCCCGCCCCCACCCCCCACCCCCCGCCGCCCCCACCACCCCCGCCACCGTCTCCGCCTCCACCCCCCCCCGCAGCAGCGTTTGGACTACCTGTGGATCTGGAACAGCACGGAGGATGCGCTCGAGAATGGAGACAAGAACAGTGGGCTAGGCGGCAACTTCGCGCCCCTACCCCCCTGCCCGCCTCCCTCACCTCCCTCTCCACCCCTGCCCCCTTTACCGCCCCTCCCACCACCTCTTCCGCCGCTACCCCCACTGCCGCCCATTCCTCCGCCCCCACCACCTCCGTCCCCGCCAGAATTGCCTCCGTCTCCTCCCAATTTCCCCCCGCTCATTCCCTTGCCACCGCCACCGAATCCTTCCTCGCCTCCACCTTGCCCTTGCCCTCCACCTATGCCTTCCCCTCCCGCACCCCCATTTGCTCCGTTTAATCCTTCACCACCTCCAGCCGAGCCCTCGCCTCCCCCGCCCCCTTGCCCACCTCCTCTCCCCCCGGGGTCAACCATCATGACCATCACCATTGTCACAAGCGAGTCGATTGACCTTGAAAATGAGGTATGCAACCTCAACTTGGCCTCCCCGCCCACTTAGCCTCGATCGAGTGGATGGTGACGTGCCATCCAATTCAGTGCCGGCAGGCCCCGGGAAGGAGTTGGCAAGGGTCGCCCCAGGAGATATGCAGCGCGACCCACTTTCATTCTTGCTATCGCAGCAGAGGGTCTATGGCTACCTCAGGAGATGCACAAGCCGCCATCGTACTCTCAGGCAGACGGGTCAGCCCACAGCAGATACGGTGTCCAAGGACTAGGGTGGGGTTGTGTATGTGCGCGCACCGGCAAAGCTTTGCCAGTCAATCTTTCATCGTGCGGCTGACACCACATGATGCGCCAGCTCGATTCCACTGTCTTTGAGCATCTTTCCAGCTTGTCCGCTGGATCAAACCAAGCTCCTCCCCGCTGCCGACATTTTGGACGGAGGATGGACACTTTGGTTGAGCTCGATGAGGAAACTGATCAGCATCACGCCTGTCAAGTCTTCTCTGCCTGTATTGTGTCACAGGCGAGTGGTCGCGTTGGACCTGGTTATTCGCGCGGTCAGTGTCCTCTCTAGTTAATAGCCCCAGCTCGTCATGCTCGGAGCCTCGACGGCAAACGACTCGCGAGCATTGGGCGCACACTTGCCACGCATTCGGAAGAAGAGGGCGGAAGTGGATGGGTGGAGGAGATTGGTTGGTGTTGAGGGAGGCAGGCGCGCTGGGCAGTGGGGTTCTGCGAGCTGCCAGGAAGCTGCCAGGAAGCGCTTGTGAAGAACTCGCACGCTCCGTTGGAAAAGCATGTTAATCGCGTGGGTGGGGAGGGGCATACCTAGTCGCCGCTTCCACACTGAGCGTCGCGCGTCCACGCCGCAGTCGCGTTGCTGTGCGTCTGTCTAGCCCCAGGCATCCAAAGTAGTGATGTAGCCGGAAGCTGGGATATCTGAGAAGCGGGCTCTGGCGGGCTCAGACGTACGTGGCCGATGTACTAGGCGCGGTGGCCTTTCTCGACGACATCCCACTGGTGGAGAACGACACTGTTGTACCGCCCCCGTCACCGCTGGGCTTGCCTGGGGGTGACAGCGATGATAGCGACGACAGCGACTGGACAGGCCAGAATGCGATAACGGGAGACAGCGATGACAGCGATGCCAACGACAGCAATAGCAGTGTGCCGAGCTCACAGCCCCTCGGTCCTCCATCTCCACTGAGCCCGCAAGTCTCACCGCCCTCGCCCACCGCTCCCACCTCTGCCACCTCCAATTCCTCCACCCCCACCGCCCCTTCCACCCCAGTCCCCACAACCCCCTATGCCTCCCATCGTCTGGGTGCAGGACGGGCGTACCCTGGAGGATTTCACCATCTCCAATGCTACCACGGTGCGCCCTCTCGAATGCCGCGCCGCCCTCGCTCTGCAGCCATGCCCTCTCTCGGAAGCATTTGTCATCGAATCGACATTGGAGGAATCGGAATTGCTTATTTCACCTTCTCCCCGCGGCCCGTGATCGAGGCGCCTTACCGCGACTGCTCGAGGGACCTGCGCCGGGAGTGCAGGGAGCTGCGCAGACGCTCGGATGCGTTTTGAGAAACGTGCTTCGGGCGCGGATGATTCATGGCCTGCGGATGCTCGCTCTGGCGATCCCACCTGATTGCGTGTGGAGCCGCGATGGTATTTCCTCAACACTCAGTCGCAGTAGCATCCGACGGTCACGAACCCCCAGGGGCAGCGGATGGGGAACGTTCGGGAGCATGGACGGTTTAGATTCGTGGGGGTGCTGAACGGCGGCTCACAGGATGAGAACAAGACCACGACGATCACGGTCGTCAGCATTTTCTCCAGCTACGCGGAGGCGGAAGACTACAAGACCAAGGCAGAGCAGAAGTTTGGCATGTGGCTAGAGGGGGGATTCAACTCCACCTATGGTGCGCCGCCCTAAACTCTTGCCAGCGTCCTCACCAATCTGCCTCCCTGTGTTCAGTTGGCCCCTCAGCTCACAAATCAATGGCTTCGGCTGCGGTGTGTCGAGCTCTGCAAAGCAAGTGAGTGCGGTCAGCCTCCTGGCGGACGCTTCATGGGGAGTGTATAGCCGTCTGCTTAAGCTCGCAAGCTGTGAGCTGTTTCTGCCCGTGCGCCACGTGTCGTGTTTGGGAGGTCCATCTTCCGTCACGGTGTAAAGTGTCCTATAATACAAGTTGATTTTGCGTGTGCGGCTTCACCGAGCCAGGGTGGCCCGATGCGGTCATCATTTCACTGTATGCGGACGCCCCCGAGGTGGAGACAGTCGACGAGACGGACTTGGGTCCCCCCAGCGACTCCGGTGCGGTCTGCCCCGCGGCGTGATGTCCCGACGCCCTTCCTGCTTGCCCGCAATGCGTATCGAGAGGCCACCAGTTGGATCGCATATGCTGGGGAGTTGTCAGCGTATTCTGTGGGGTGGGGGGGGGCAAATCTATCAATGAAGTAGCAAAGAAGTCGGGCTTAGAACTGAGAAATTTAAACCAGGGAACTTTTCCAATAAAGGGGATATATGGGCATGCTCCAACTCATGAGGTGATGAGATTGAGTCGGGGAGCCTAGTAGCCCACTGAATAGTCGTTGATACCGTTCAGAGCACGGTAGCCACGCTTCCATTGCTACCGATTCAAAGAAAATCATTGCGCCCGATATAGACATCTAATCCGCCTAAGGTTATTCTTTTGAATTCCCGTGAATGTCTTCGTTAAAAGTAATTCCGTAAGCCCCAAACTCTGTGAACTAGATGCTCTCCTGTCTTCGAGGTACCGGCCCAGAGCAGGGCCGGGAAATCAATATGCTCTTACGCCCAAAGGGCGTGGTTTTTTCTTTTGGGATTTTTCTTTTTCTTCGAGATACTCGATGTCCTACGTTTATCGCCCAAAAGCCAATCCTGCCTTTGTGTATGATCGATTTTAAACGGCTGTAAACCTCACAAACCTCTATTGAGAATCGGGCCTTGCCACGTGGCGCACTGAGGCCGCTCGATCATCGCATCGCCCGGCGGCGGCGCCTCTGCCGCAACTCTGGCCGTCGGTTACAGCGAGGTGTGCTCCAGCACACGCTTTTGGGCTTTCTGTGAGCGGCGCAGTGGAATGCCACGTCAGAGGCGGTGCACTGACGCGCGCCTGCGGTGTCTATGCGCCTGCTCTCCGACTGCACCGTCTTTGATTGCACGGCGCAGAGCGCCCTCCATTTCTCGGATCGGAGCGGTGAGGTGCTGACTGCAGCAGCGCCTTTGCCGCATCGGTGGGGACATGGGCAGGGGACTTCCTGGATGACGTCATGGACATGCTTGACCCGAGCACGGTCGTAGGGATCACTATCATGGCCGTTCCGGGCTTCTGTCTCTGTACGTACATCTGTTTCCTCTCCGCCTCATTCTCACGTGGCGCGTGGCTGCTGCCCTGAAACACCTGCAGCGCTGCCAGTGGACGCCTCAGAGGCGTTGGAGGGGGATGTCATGGTCATGGTGGTGAAGTGCTCGGGCGGTGGCGGGCGGCTGCACAGTGGCCTGTTGCCTAGCAGGGTATCGCTACATGTACCCACCTCCAATATCGGCCGAGAAGCAGCTCGCAATGCAGAACAAATTCATGGAGGACAGCGGCGACGAGGACGAGGCCACGGAGACCGCCATCGTGCTGCACCATGACGAAGACAAGGAAAAGGACGCAGCCAAGGACAATCAATTAACGACTGGAGATAAGCGCTTCGGCAGCTTCTTCCAGCGTGGTGCGCGGTGCCGTCATCCTCATTTGATCAGAGTTGGTGCATTGTTGGTCATTGTCACAGGCACATCATCAATTGCAATCAGAGATTTCCTCACCCTCATTTGGCTCATGGGCTGAATCCAGCCGCGCTCGCGCGTGCGGCGCCTGGCATCGGGGCAGCCTTTGACCGCGGACGAATACCTCGCAGCAGATGCGTGTTGTTTGGAATAAAACAAGTCCCCGCTACCAATTTGGCTACGGTGAATTACAGTAGGTCAGAGCGTTGACTCTGACCTCCTGAACGCTCTGACCTACTGAATGGGACAATGGGAATGAGACAACCCTTATGACCATGAGTGCGTCCGCATCTCTCGCCGTATGTCCTGAAAACTGTTCGAGAAACGTGACGCCATCCTTCCAACCTCGCGCATTTCACCGGAAACCCAATCAGACCACGCCATGCCACATCCCACGCCCCCGTCCCAAGTGGGTTCCCAAGCTGGATCTCCCAAACCCTCCCACCGGAAAGGCGCCCCTCCAACACCTCTGCCTGCGGGTACTGGGGCTGGGTCGGATCTAAGTCCCCCACCACACTGCGCATCCCGATCCGGTCTGTGTCGCATAGTCTGCCTCTTATCCTCGCATTGATCTGACGACCTGTATCCAAGCTTCCCGAATGCCACAGAAGAGATTTCCGGCTGCGCCTTGTACCCAGCCTGAGATCAAAGAAGAGGCGCCCTAAGTCTCGTGAGGTGGCAGCCCGCTCAGACTCGCTTGGACATTCGAGCGTCTGGGTGGTGCCCCTACCAGGCCCGCAGGCGATGCCTGAGAGAATGTGGCTGGCGTATCCTTGGACCGATTCGTCTGGCACCAAATAGCCACAAAAAATTAGCTGCACTATGTACCCACACCAGGGATCAAAGGATTCGCCACACACTTTGGGATACCTATCCGGATTTCCCGGAGCTCCCGAGTGCGGAATGGGGCCCCCTAAGCCTCACTGGGCCGCCTGAATTCATCTACGACTGCACTGCCTCGGGCCCTGAAGCTGTGCCTCTGAAGCCAGTCCACCTCTATCCCCCGAACTGCCGGAGCCATCTCCCCACCACCGTGCTCCCCTGCCTGCCCTAAAGCCCGGTCTCAAGAGAGCTTGTCCACCCATTGCATATCAGGTGATCCAGAGAGTCGTCCCAAGGGGCTGAGAATGATAGACTGAATTGCTTCCTTCTGACCTTGCGGGGCCGCCACCGATCTGCGCTTGTAACCCCCATACTCCTAGCACCAACTGTATGGGACTGAAGCCCTTGCACTGGACATCCTGAGAGTACGCTGCGATCTAAAGTTATGTGCGTTATACTTACACTGCACCTGTAGTTCTGCATTATTCTTAATTTGGGTCCCATCTCCACACCTGCCTGTGTGTCAAGCCCTCCCGGCGGCCAATAGTCCACCAACCGGTCGCCGCCTTCCCGACAGCTGCTCATCACTGTTAGTTCCGACACGGCCAACAACCTCACCAAGTGGGCAGGGAAGCTGATGAGACACCGCATGTTGCTGTGCAACCTGTTGTAAGTGGCCATCGTTGCCGAGGTGGGCCCCCGGGCTCTGAGTGGCCCGGCATGTGTCAGCTCCACCCACCCACAGCTCGCTCAACACCCCCCTCACCAGACCGCCTTGTGCCGAGAAACCTTCCCAGAAACTGAACCACCAGCCCGCTTGCCCCTATCGAATTGGCCACACCTTCCTCAGCCAAGGACATCGCCTGCTCTGGTCAGGCCCCGCTCTGTTTTTGAGTCCAGACCCCGCGCTCTGGGCTGGGCCTGCTGATAAGAGCTCATCCCCCTCTGGCACATGTTGCAATGTTAAGGAATGAACTAGCAATAATTCATATCAAATGTGTATTTGCGTATCTTTGATCACATACAAACGAAATAGCTAATTACACTTGCATGCAGCATTTGAGTGATCACGAGTAAAGAATAAACAGACCCTGGTCCCTTGGTATATCAAATTCAAATCTTTACATATAAGCAAGTTACCTTGTTGAGCATCAAGTCACCATCCCGCATCAGGTCAGTGCGAAGCAAAGTTGGGTTGTAAAGCCAGGGCTTGTTAAATCATGCAGTGTCACGTCACCAACATTTGCATCACCTCGCCTTTATCTCTATGATTTTCACAACTTCCACCAATTTTGAAGTTCATGTAGAGATTCCAGTTTTCATTTATCCAGTGATGTTGACAATTTGTGACCGTCTGTCTTTTGGGTGGTTCACAGGACCAAGATAGTGTACATATGTATGTGATGGAGACGCGTTAACTGCTAAGCTTACCATGAAAGTATCTGCATAATGTGATTAGCCGTCAAGTTTATGAAATAGCTGTAATAGACTTGCTGGAGGGAGCTGCCCAGGTCAGCTTATAGACGCCATTCCTTGAGCCAGGGGCAATGCAATCTCGTAGCGTGTTTTTCAGGATTATGCTACAGCTATTGCAGCGTAGGGGCGACTACTTTTGGCAAGAACAAATTGTGTCATCTGTGCTGAAAATTCTCTCACGTTCCCACAATTTTTGTGACCTTGCATATCTTCACGTGACCATCCATATGTTCAGACCTAGCCTAGTGTTGCCAAGGAAATATGCAGGCGTTGGCAGCCCTTTTCGATTCATAAAGACAACAATGGATATGCCAATTGAAATCTATTGTGTATAAATGGCAAGGATTTATTTTATTACGAGGTGCATTCCATCACAAAGAATCGTTGCCTCCCAGCTCAAACATAAGCAAGTGGAGTGAACCAGGACGGCGTCTTATGGTAATTTCCGTTCACATCGACCCGGATACAATACATATGTTTGTGATCAGTCGCTCTGCGGAAATGGCCCTTGGGACGATACCATTTGCATGCTTGAGACGTACGCACCGTTTACTGTCCACATATATCAATAGTTATTCTGTACAGTTGACATTGACTCTTGACAACCAAAGGAATGACAACTGCCGCATCTGCTTGATAACATGAGAAATTCGGAATCGCCCAGCTATCATGAGTGCATATGGGGGATATTTATGAACTTCGTCCATGCTACTGTTCCCATCGAGTCGGCTAGCCAAATGGTGTTTCTTCGTCGCCGCGCTGTAGTCAGGAGGTGGTGGGATCGCCAGGTGTCGCGGATTGCAGAGAGCGTTGTGACATGGATATACCAGCACAGTGGCAGCAGGTATACCAGCTTCCGGAGTACATGTACGTATCCGGTGAGAACGATGTAAGATTGTCCGTAAAACGCGAATTAATACTCGTCTATTAGCCAACCATGCCCTTTGGCAAGGACAATTAAAGCGTGGAATGGGTCCACGACCTAGTGAGTATACCTAAACCGGTATATTCGGAGTGAGCCGATATTGGTTGACTGTATTCAGAATATTGATAAATTTCAGAGATGAGAAGAATGCCAAAATCTATGCTAGATATTTAACAGAGCAGTAATATATCTATATAAGTTGTTAAACCCTAGGATAGAGGGTTTCCGGAATCGGGACGGTAAAGTGTGTTGATATAAAAGATAAGTCTACATAAACACCTTAGTCGGTTTCGCATCTACGGGTGACGGTCACCCAGCCTACTAGAGAATGTGACAAGTGACAGTTGGTGGTCACAGTGTCATATCCAGCACACCACCTAGGGTGGTGACCGGATCTAAGTTTGCGAAACACGGTAACAGACTCCTTACTTGACTTCAGGAGGAAACACAGCACTAGTGGGGGCCTGTACTCTTGGTCAGGGCGGTCCGATCTCACAGCAGGCAGTGAAAGTCCGCTGTACAAATTTAGGTTAGTGCCTAAACCCCTAAACACAGCTCAGCTCAGGAGCTCTTCTGCACATATAGGGAAGCTAACAAGCAAATTCCCAGGCAGGCACGGCGAAGCAATAAGCTACTTAGCCACTAGAAGTCTGCTGTACTGCACGGCCAGCACGGAGCAAGGTGACGGTGTAGAGCATGTCAGTCTCCGGAGCTGGCGGTGAATCATTCGTAGAGCAAATTGACGGACCAGGCGATGTCGGCATGTGGCTTGAAGCCGGTTCCTCCTCGTCGTCGTCTGTGGTCGGTCCCTCTGAGTAATCAGGTGACGGTGGAGCACCGGGGAGAGGCGGCGGTGGCAGGTGAGTCGGGATGTAGCCCGCCCATGGCGCGAGCCAGAAAGCCTGTCGCGTTCGATGCTTTCCATGTCGCCTTGGCGGGATGGCGTCAGGCGACAACCCGTCAAGCGGCGAGCACTCGATCGGGGAGCCGTCAGGCGGCAGTGTCGTCGTGATTGGAGCTGCTGGGGCAGCCCGTCCAGCACCACCGACCGGTGGAGCTGTGTACGCATGTTCATCAACACCACCGACACCGGAAACGGTGAGCGGTGCAGCGGTGGCACACATGAGAAATCGTGCACAGACTAAGGATGAACGTGAGCAAGGAGCGGCCCAAACCAGGAATGGGCCTCCCACAGTCGAATTTGGTTGGCGGCTGGCTGGCTGGCGGCTGCTCAGGGGGATAACCCTCGTCGCCTGAGTCGCTGGTGGAGTAGCCGGTGGCGCTCTCGGGCAGCTGGGTGGCGGAGAGCATGTTCATGTCTGCGGGCGGCTCGTCGTTGGCGCCTCCACCGGGTGCTTCCACCGTGAAGCCCTTGCTCGCGATAAAGTCTGCAACGGAGCGGGTGATAACGGGCGGAGGTATGAACGGGTGAGTGTCGGGCGGACCCGTCCGGTCCTCACCGGAGCTCACTGACGCGGCGGGAGAATGCTTGACCGCCTCGGACACCACCGGCACGTCCGCGGTGAAGGTGTCGACGTTGAGTACACCGGTGTCGACCTGCCTCGCCATGTCGGTGTACTCGTCGATGCCGGGGATCATGCACTCCTCGCAGTGAGAACGAGCACGCCGAGATGTCGGCGACGATGTCTGGCTTCCCGCCCGCCAGCACGCAGAGGGCGTCGAATTCCTCAGCGGTGTCGTGGTCGATGGTATGCTGGAAGCGGGCGGCGAGTACGGAGGTTTCGGCCTCCTCGCTGAAGGAGTAGGCCGTTAGCCCGTTCCTGCCGCCGTTCGTTGGGGCAGTCACGGTGCCAGTGTCGCGCCTTCCCCTTTGCACACCGCCGAATTTTGGCACGGTACGGAATGGTCGCACCGGTGTCACGGTAAAACGCCACTTTCTTCGATGTGCTCTGTGAAACAGACTATTGGGAATAAATGAATCACGATCATCGTCTAAAAACCTTCATTTTGACACAAATTTCGTCGTCTAAAAATTATTGCCACGTCATCTGAAATGTGACACGTAAGCGACACGTAAAACTGGCAAAAAGGGCGCCTGGTCAGTGGAGGCTATCTGGTGAAAGGCAGTGAGGAGTGAAAGAGGCTCGTAATTCCCCAGTTCTTCACATCCGGGTTTTTTTGGTGCGCATAAATTCCATATAATTACATAAGTCGGTCCACTGCAGCATATTGGACACAGACCAAAAGGGCGTCTAAATAGAATATAAATGGTACAGCGCGTATTTTCTGAATCAGATGACAAGATTCGCCATCAGTCGTATAATTAATGCAGGCCGTCTTTTTTGAACCACAATACAGCGACCGTGTCATGCACCACGTTAACGTTATCCGTGATATATCCAAACGGATGACGGAAGACGCATGGATACGCGGACCGGCAGGAGGTGTCACATTTACGGTAGAATTATTAAAAACGGGAGTGATTTCCAATCGGCGGACATCGTGTATAATTCGGAAAATGGTGCTGCACGTTGGACGTCACATATTCACTGTTCACGACGTCGTACTGAATACTCGCAGGTTATGGATTTCGATATCAACATACGGCACATGCATGACACGCTGGGAAATCTACCAAACATGAAATCTGAGGAATTTATACTCGTATCATACAAAGCATGAAGACTTGATGGGATTTGGACTCCGCGGACGAACTCTTGCAAGCGTATGCTAGTCACGATGAATACAGGTGTCACATGATGCGGGGTCGCGACACGGAGCCGTATTCCATCGGAGAATGATGTGACATGACACTGACGAGAGACAAACACAAGTCATCCTCGATGCCAGAATTCGATGGAAGATGAAACCGATGAAAGTTGGACGCGTGGAGGTTTCATGCGGCATTTTTACGAGAGAGGGGTTATGCACATATTACATCCAGAAACATTTAAAATCCCATGCAGTGACACTTTTGTGTTTTGAACATACCCGATACCGCACGTTTGCCCACAGTCAAACTCTCCGTCTACTGCAGAGTTACGTACCCAGCATATTCAGAATTACGTCCGTTGCGTTTAGGGGTTGCTTGGAAAACAAATGAATTTAGTCGCTTGGAAAACAAATGAAGTAAATTTCTAGGTTTGGAGAGTGTGCGCGACGAGTGAACTCTAGAGTGAAATAGCGTTTTCAATTCGCCCAACGGTAAGCTTCGATGTCTTTTTGCGCCCAAAGTAAGAGAAAATTACGATTGATATTGCGAGGTCAAGAAAATTTAAGGTTGCGGGGCAAGAGATGGTAGGACTTTCAATTTTGTCCAAGCACTGCCCCTGGGCGCTTTTAGGGCCTAAAAGCGCCCGATTTTGAAAATCCTGTAAAAGGTAGCAAGGCATACGCACACGCCAATAAAATTGTTCCCCCTTGGTTCAATTTAAGCGTAAACTCTATCGGGTTACGCCCCCAACCGAATATGTGACGAGTGGCATTAGCTCAAGAGCTCACAGCTCACAGAGCGCCAGACCTAAAGGTCTGGAGATCTCAGTTCGAATCTGAGATGCCACACGCTCAAGGTGCGTTTTCTCCACCCTTTATGTGCATCGTGCAAGACTAGCATAGCCATATTTTCCATATTAGCCATATTTTCATCAGGTGTTAGGGTGCTGCTTTCAAGGAGCACTCTCATTCCTGCAGATCGACGCGCCCTCTTGCAAAAGAGTGGAGCTCTCTCGAGGAATGAGGTGGCGCGCCCAGCAGTTTTCGTTTCTTTTTGGGTAGCCTTTTGCCTTGGAGCCCTGCAAAGCGTGCAGATCGAAGTTTTCACCATTTGTTAGGGTGCTGCTTTCAAGGAGCACTTCGTTCCTGCAGATCGACGCGCCCACTTGCAAAAGTGTGGAGCTCTCTCGAGGAATTAGAAGGCGCGCCTAGCAGTTTTCGTTTCTTTTTGGGTAGCCTTTAAGGAGCACTTTTAGCCTGCAGATCGAGCGCCCCCTTGAAGATTAAGGGTGGAGCTCTCTCGAGGAACTAGAAGGAGCGCCCAGCGCATAGGACTCTATTTTTTCTATCTAAGCATGACGACTAGATTGTATTTCTTAAGGTAGTAATGCTTGCAATTTATCCTAGAAGGGTCTAAGGGAATGTATGTGTGCTTCCTGTGTAAGGTGTCGAGGTAAAGATGAGCTTGCAGCGAAGGACATGAAGTGGAAGGTAAGTGTCCGCCGGCATTTAAGTTTCTAATAAGCACATATGGCTTGCATGACCACGCATAAGTTTCTAATCGAGCATAAGTTAAAATTCCAGTTGAGCTTAAGTTTGAAGCCCCTCGGAAGAAAAGTGCATAGCATATTCGCATAAACCCCCATGACCCTAGTGCAGAGCATATGGAGGGCCCTTTCAGCCACGCACCAGGCAGAGGGTGCAAAGTTTTTCAGTTATGCTTGTTCGCGCCAAACCCTTGTGTGCATATGCCATCCTGAGCAATATCTGTGCTACTTAGATAATACAAAGAAGCGGAATCAAAGCCCGCGTTGTGAAAAGAAAACACGTGCATAAATAATGGTTAGGAACACAAGCGGACTCATACCCCGCTAGGGAAGATACCAATGGGCATAGTGGAAGTAATGTATAGATGGGTCATGCACTTCTCGCGGCGACACCCCATAGGATTTCTGCCGAAATAGCATCCGAACGCGTGCGAATCATGGAAAATGGATCGGACTATCGTTTTCCTCGACATCGAATTGTGTTTAGGCACATATATATATCATAGTTGTATGTTATATATATATCAATATTGAAATTAATTTCTCACTTGTCGCCAAATCATAGGGTTATTAGTTTGTTCGTAAAAATCGACATGTTCAGTCGATGGGGCTGTAAATGCGCGCACTATATGAAGTGACATATTAGAACATCTTGACATATCGAACGCGGCATTCCGATCATTTTGGACTTGAAACTGAAATTAATTTTTCACTTGTCGCCAAAGTCGCATAGGGTTATTTATTTGTTCGTAACGAGTCGACATGCTCTATCGATGGGGCTGCAAATGCGCGCACTATATGAGGTGATATATAAGAACATTTTGACATATCGAACGCAACATCCCGATCATTTTGGACTTGAAACTGAAATTAATTTCATCATAGCGGGTTATTAATTTGTTCGTAAAAGTCGACATGCTCAGTCGATGGGGCTACAAATGCGCGCACGACTATATGAGATGATACATGGGAATATTTTGACATATCGAACGCAGCATCCCGATCATGAAATTGCACCCAACACACAAGCTTATCCATACGAACATATTGGCATATCGAACACATGAATCCGGTCACGTTTCATCCGAAATTGAAAATTATTTTCTAGCGGCGCCCGCCCGCCATACCGATAGGGTTATTGTTATGGGACTAACTTTTGATGTACTCAGCCTTTGGGGGTGAAATTGCACCCAACACACAAGCTTATCCATGCGAACATATTGGCATATCGAACACATGAATCCGGTCACGTTTCATCCGCGAAACTGAAAATTATTTTCTTCTCGAGACCTCCTAATAAGATTATGGGGGGCGCGATACTAATGGAGGGCCCATGACGGTACCGCGATAGACCCCCCCAACTAGCACATAATTTCCTTAATAACACGGTGAAATCAAGGGGGGTAACCCCTCCCCCCCCCCGCCCTTCCCGAACATTTTCATACTTAACTCCCCCCCCACCCCCATTTACACCCATATTTACAGATACAAGATACTGCAGTACTCATATTCGATATTGATACGGACTTACTTAGTATCAGTATGAGTATCATACTCCATACTGTACTCGATACTGAACACATCGCGAGCACGACGCGACGTGACGATCGACGCCTCGAGCGATGCGATGCCCATGTGACGGGACACGGACATTCTTTCGGGACCGATGATGACGTGAGTTGACTCGCGCACCCGAATTCGAGAACGAAGCAGTAGGAACTATTAAATTTCACGAACTCCGAGGTATGCATTAAAGAAGACTGGCGGCTGAACCACTTGCATGCACAGCAGCGGGTCTTCTCACCCGTCAGTCTTCTTTTTGTTTCCGTGCTGTTATTTCAAACGTTCGTTTTAACTACTGATCACACACGCCGTGTATTCACAGGTTGGGTTCGCTGGAGTCTGCTAACGGCGAACGGTCCAAACCTCGCAAGGTATTTTTTACAATTTAGGCACCCCCTTTTGCCTCCTGGCGATTTCCAAAATCCACTACAAACCATCACAGCAGTGGGAGCGGTTGCTAAAACTTGTCTTCGCAAGTGTAATTGAGACAAAATATATTGTGGCCCCCACTCTGTATGTGACCATTGGTTGAAACAACGAACGTCCCTGTGCGAAATCACGTAACGTGATTTTTGGGAACTTATTTTGGGTTGAGAAATGCTTCACGGATCTGTGGTGAGGGGGAAATATTCCCACTGCACAGACTGTCATATTTCTCTGGTTGGAAAGTCTTTCACTGACCGAACGTTTGCTTGTGTGTGTTTCAGGTATGGCTGTTATCATATCAATGTGGAAAGGAGTGGGACGCGAAATGCCATGTTTGTTTCATTAGATGAATTAGCCTAGACCCTGCTTTGAAAAACGTTGACCTCTGCTACAGTTGATAGATGCAGGCGTAAACTAGTATTTTTGTAAACTTTTAATTCTGTTTGCGCAATGCTTTCAGTATCTTATCGGCGCACTTCGTTTGTCTTGCTGTAGAGTCCGATGCTTGTACACGCGCATTCGTTAAGTTTAGGGCCACGCACGCAGCGTATCTCGTTCATAACTCGGAGTGCTGCGAAGTAGCGCATGCACGCTTGCTGTGGACTAGCACATCGAGGCAGCGCCGTGAAATACATCTACTGCTGAGTGGTACTGTACTTACGTTCGCATATCGAAAGCACACAGCAGCGCGTCATGTGATACATATATAATGCAAATATATTACATATATATGCGCGATGCATACTACCTGCAACTATTCCGGATCCACAAATATACAGCATACTTACACGATATGTAGTATGCTGCATACTTATGGATCCACAAATATGCAGCATACTTACGAGATATGCAGTATACCGCATACTTACGGGTGTCGCAACCATAATGCGCATAAATACGGGGGGTGCATAAATTCCGGAGATTTGCTGTATGTACCTTTTATGCAGGAGTTTTACACAAGGTGTATACACCCGTAATTATGCGGGTGCTGCAAGCATAATGCGCATATATGCGGAACCCATCTCAAAGCCGAATCTCTACGTAAGTTATGCAGGGCAAAAAAACCCGGATGCAGGGCAGGCTGAAAGGGCTTGGCTTCGTTGCCACAGTCGTGTGGACTGGTAGGCGTGTAGATGCACAAACAGGACGACGGTCAGCAGGCAGCACGGGTCAAATTCACAGCTTCACCGTGCTGGCTAAAAATGCCGAACTCGGCACTCGGGTTGTGCTAGCCAACCCGCTTGGGAATGCCCAGGAACGAGAGCACGCGGGCGGGAAAACGCTCCCAGGGTCAGCACAGGCGGTGTTGGCGGAGGTGACCGGTCAAAAGGACTTCGCGAATCCATGCTGTATCGGCAGCAGTCGAGTGGCGTGAATTCACCCGCCGGTGATATGAGCCGGCGAGCGTGGGGATGTACACCGAAAACAGCGCAGAGCCCGCGAGGAAGAAACGGCCGTTTTGTTGGCTTCGCAGGATTCACCGTAAGCGTTGCGTCGACGAAGGCTTGGCGTGGCAAAAATGGGCTGGGGAGAATATGCTGAATTCCACCGTGTCGGACGTGTTCTTACAAAAGCCGCGCAGCTGGACTGGCTGTCCCGGCGTTACCGTACTTCTCCGCAACACTCTGGGGGTGGGAATTCACGGGTGAGCGAAGTGCTGCGTCTCACCTGAGAATTCCCACCGTAACTTGGAAAAGAAAAGTAGTCGACGAAGGCAGCGAAGACGACGCCTTCGCGTGGAAAATAAAGGCTGGAAAAGGGAAGCTGTGACGTTCAGCGCACGGCGGTGACGCGTAGCTGCAGCACGAACACACACCGCAAACACACACATATATACATGAATTCGCGGTACAACTCTGCGCGCCTGTACTTTGCTGCGGGGTGAATTTAACCGTGCTCCTGGCTCCTCGTTGGCTCAGCGTGATCCTGCGCGCCTGCCCGTTTCTTGCGAGAATTCATGCTAAACCCCACATAGCGCCCGGCGTCTCGAACTCACCTCGACTGCGTGGAGCTTCGGCCTTCAGAAGAGTGAATTTACCCACAAACGTGTGGGTGTGAATTTATGTCTATACGTCGTAGCGGAGCGGGCGCGAACGTGAATTCGTATCCGTGAAACTTACGATATGCGCTTGTGCGAAACGAGTGCCGAGAGGGCTGTCCCTGACTGATTCAAGCTGGTGCTCAGTGCGTTAAATTCACAAGGTTGCCGTGAATTCGGCAGGAAAATATCTTATATTACAAACTTACGCACGACCAATATGATTTTGAAAGGTTCAGATAGTTCTCGGCAGACTGATTGAAAATGTCCTACTTTCCTGTTAAGAGGTTAATTTCCTACAGCTGCAGTGAGGTCTTTGGTGACCTTTCAGTTCGCGATGTTTCGCCTTCTCCAATCGGTGGTCTGGTTATACGTTTGAATCGTCGCTGGATGCTACATCCCGTTGGTGACCTTTGAGATGCCGGATGTCAAACAGGCGTGGCGCGACATCCGCCGGGCCAGGCTGAGCCCATCTACGGCCTCGTGAAGATCAAGGAATATCACAGGCACCACAGCGCCTCATCCGCGCCACGTGGACGAAGTCTCCGGCTCGCCGCACCGGGTCACCGCTGGCACCTGCAACGCCAACGAGTACAAACGCGAAGCACTGCGCCGCGCCCCAAGCGCGGAAGTTCACGGCAACTCGACATGGACGCACCACATGTGACACCACGTCACAACAGCAGCCAGCGTCAGAATGTAGTATCTCAAGAGTCACCAACGGGATGTAGCATTTGGCGACAGTTCAAATGAGGAAGCAGATCGCTGATTGGAGAAGGCGAAACATCGCGAACCGAGAAGACACAAAACGCCTAGCTGCAGCTGTAGGAAAGGAGCTCTTAAAGAGAATAGAGACGATTTCAAAACATTCTGCAGATAACTCTGAACCTTTCAAAATCATCTTGGCCTTGCGTAAATTTGTATCGAATATATATATTTCCTCGCTGAATTTACAGCGACTTTGCAAATCCCCACGCACTAAGCGCCTGTTTGAATCAGTCAGGGACAGTTTGTCTGATACGCGCTCCTCACGTAGCGCATAGCCTGAATTCAGTGCCCCCGAACTCGCAACCCCGCTCGCGCGGCCACACCGGCTAGGCGTAGATCCACACTCGCATAACGGAAGGCGAATCCGCAACGCTAAAGGCCGCAGCTCCGCGCAGTTGAGGTAAGCCCGAGACGCCGTGTGCTGAGTGAACGCTTTCCGTGTTTTCTTGCAAGGAACGGACAGTCGTGCAGGGACCCGATATGCACCTAAGGAGTCTGGAGCACCTCTGAATTCACCGCACGACAATAAACAGGCGCGCAAAAGTGTACCCTGAATTCATGCGTGCGTGCGTGCGTGCGTTTGCGGTATGTGTGCGTGCCGCAGCTCAGCCTTTAGCTTCACTCACTAACGCCGCTGCTGCTTCCTTCTACGTGTCCGCACGAAGACATCGTCTTCGTCGTTTACGACTACTTTTCTTTACCAAGTTCCCGAGGGAATTCTCAGGTGAGGCGCGATAGTTCGCACTCCCGTGAATTCCCACCCTAAGAGTGTTGAGAAGGCGCACGGCGACGCCGAGACGGCCAGCGGCCTTCCGTTTCAAAAACCCGAATTCAGCACAAGCTCGGAAATTCAGCACGCTCGGCTGAGCTCGGCCACTTCAGACGACGTCGCCGCTCAACACTCCTGACGACTTTTCAAACTCCCGAGAGTCAACGGCTCCTCTTTCCGGACCCCGCTGTGACCGTTTTCAAGTGTGCATTCACGCGCGCTCCGGCTGTATGACTGCAGCGTGGATTCACCACACTCTTTAGCTGCTTGGACACCATGAATTCCCAAACTTTACCCAACTGTGTTCTTTCGCTGTTGTGGACTGAGCCGACCCCGTGAATTCAGCGCCGACTGCCGCTACCTTCTTTGGGCATCCCCACTCGGGCTGGTTGGCCCAGCGCGGGGGCTGAATTCAACCTTTTCAGCCGGCCCGAGCGAGTCGTGAATTTGGTCTCTGCTGGCTGCTGGACCTTGGTATCCCTTTTGAAGTCGGGCCCAGCAGCCCGTTTGGTCTTCGTTGCGTGGTTCCTGAGCCGGAGTTGCCCCTTTTCGCCTTCCCCTTTAGAACTCCACTCTGACCCGGCACCTTCTCGTCAGGCTGCCCGTCAGGACCTTTGGGGATGCTCACCAGCCCCGTGCACGGTCGAAACTCCCAGAATAGGGCCTTTTCCACAATTTTGCCCTGTTTCCTGAACCTTTCACTTTCCATTGATTTTGAAACTCCTCTCTGAGTTATCTGCAGAATCCCACCCCGTCACTAGCACGGGGCAGCTCTGACGTTCAAGCTGGGAATTCACGTCGCGCGCCGCGCCTGAGTAGCATGACCCACCAGCACCGCGTCAACGAGCTGTTTCGTCGCACACGCTGCCGGCGAAGCCCCGCGCCCTGCTTGAACGCCTGCGTCATATGCATGACCCCTGTCCCCACGTGGCAGCGCTGCGCGTCTCACGTCCTGCGGTGTCCCTGCTTGAAGGGACGGCGCATTTGCCACTCGCGCTGCCTGTCCACGTGGCTGACGCACAATAGCTCGTGCCCACTCTGCCGACGGCCCCCGCGACTCCGCCAGACGCTCATTTCGGAGCACTTCGCCCTTCACCCCGTGACTTGGGCCATTCAAGACTTTTGACACCCCGGTGGCAGCATTGACGGGCGGCATCAGCAGAGCCGTTCGCGCCGTGCCTCACAACTCACCCTGTTTCCCATCCCCTGCCGGCCGCGTGACAGTGGCCGAGAATTCCACGTGACAGTGGAACACCACTCCTGAAGATTTCAGGACGACCGCGTGACAGTGGTCCCAACAGACAGCCGCGTGACAGTGGCCGAGAATTCCACGTGACGATGGAACACCACTCGAATTTCGGGACGACCGCGTGACGGTGGTCCCAGCGTGACCCGCGTGACGGTGGCCGAGAATTCCACGTGATTGGAACACCACTCCTGAATATTTGGGGACGACCGCGTGACGGTGGCCGAGTTCGAGACCACGATAGCGATAAAATGAAATATTGAATTTCGACGGTACTACACCATGGCATGCGCATATGCGGCGATTAATCCGGCTAGTATGATATTAAAGGGCTTACAAAATTAGTTTTGGTCATATTCTCGAGGGTTAACGACATACGCACCAACCCGAGGTCGTGTAGCAAGGCCTAGAGTTGTCGGTACCCTAGATCCTTGTGGTAGGATCTAGCATTTTGATTAAAATTCTGTGAAAGCACCCACCCAAACCACGCTAAGATTAAAGGTCAAACCATCGACATTTCAAGCAAAGAAATGTTATAGATAATTCAAAAGGTTTAAAATATTGCCCCAAAGCATATGCCGGGCCACTATATACGACATACAAGGTCGCCATGCCCATTTGCGCTAGATTCTTGTGGGAGGATCTGGATTAAGGATAGTAGCCACTACGGGTAACGGTCACCCAGTCTACTAGAGGATGTGACAAGTGACAGTTGGTGGTCACAATGTCGGATCCAACAACCTATAACCTAGGCGAAAGTCTCGAACGGAACCTAACGGCACGTGGCACATCAGTGACACACATGGGCAGCGGTACCCGAGTCCGTACAGTACGGACTAGGGGTCTAGCCAGGGGCTGGAGACTCTCGGGAGGGCTGCCTGGGCTAAACCTAACAGTATGTTAAATTCCGCAGGTATGGGAAATCCGCTAGAGCACCTAGGCCATACCGCCCCAGGCGTCGCTCGTACCCCTCACTCCATCCCAAGCGTCTATGCTTCGGCCAAGCATGGCCATATCGCAGTGTCTCAAAAAAATGTGCGTGAGTCCAAACCTGTTGATATATAATGATGCATATATATATATATATACTTCGTATATATATATATCAACTTACGGATAAACCCTCTTTTAGGGGTTTCGATATCAGAACGTAACGTAAACTTGAAGTGATACATTATTAAGATATACCCGTTATATAGCCGGGCCCTAAGTCCTAGCTACTGTCACCCAGACTACTATTAACTATAAGAATATGACATTGACAAGTTTCAAAGGTCACAATGTCATTTCCAACACAAATTTAGGGGTCCGGCTGGCCAGGGCCTACACCGGGAACCTGGGAGGACTGTCCGTGCCAGATTCCAACACATTGCCGTGGTACGATCCGAGTCAATTTGGTTAGGGCAGATTAGGGCCCGCTCCATTGTTTTAATCATAGCGTCCAAAATGACGACCGTGTGCCAATTTGGAAATTTGCATTTTATCAGCAGTAGATAACGACGTCTGGGACGCAGACGAGAGCCTGTTTTGTGTTTAGGTGTTTTATATTTTGAGAGACAAGATTAAAGAAGAAGGCAATTCGTGCTTTCCGACACATAGGGCTCCAATCATGGCTCACTTGTACCGAACTCTGTAAGACGATGTGAAATAGTTATCGCTAAAATCTGCCTGCCTGTGTAGGTAAGGATACTTCGTAATGCAGTGCTGCATATGCCACTCGCCTCTTTCGGGAGAGGTTCCACCGGGAAAAGCGGTGACATGCGCCAAAGGTCACAACATCTGCAAGGAGTGCTGCTTTGGTTGGGCTCAAAGTCTTTCCACAGACGCCGGGCAACTCAGAGACATGGCCACCGATAAAGCTGTCTATTGCCCACATCACGACACGGAGGCACGGTGCTGCGAGTTCATACCTTTCGAGGTGCGCTTGCTTCGCTTTCAGATGCGGCAAACTACCCTACGAATCCTGAAGCGTTCCTTATTTTTTGAGGGTGTGTTCCTCAGGCGATCGAAGAGGCGACTGGAGATCCTGTGTTGAACAAACAGCTCCTTGAAAAGGCTTGCCGGGTGTGGAAGACTCGTCAGGCGGAGCTGTTGAATAAGCTGAATGTGCTGTGTCCTGTTTGCAAAGAGTTGCAAGACCCGGATCCAGACGCCTGTCGAGCTATGCAGTGTATGCAATGCGGAGCTCATTATTGCTGGATCTGTTTTGCGCACTTAGACTCGAGGTAACACTTCAGTCTGCCGGACGTACTTTGGCGTGTTGCATGTTCAAGCCTGTGAAGGAGTTGTTCTCCCAGCGTCCTATCCGACCTTCAAACGCGTTCTCTTATTTCGAAAGTTTGTTCTTAGGGTGCGCCATTTTGAAAATACAGTCTTCAGGTTTGTTTTGGACGCGCTTGGCTACTGCGACCGTGTGTACCGGTTGTGTTTGCACTTGCGTGAACTTCTTTTCGCTGCGGGCACTATTGCGCTGAGCTCAAGTAATTTTCTCAGCTGCTTGGAGCTTCAGTGCTGAAGTTTCGGCCATACGCACAGGGAGGACGCGCATGAACACGTCGCAGAACGGCACGGCGACGTCTTTACCGCGCAAGAGGTCGTCGATGAGGGCCATATGACATGGCGCAAGAATAATGTGAAGACCTATCTCCGAAAGATCCACCCACAAAATAGGTATGCCATCAAGGCCTATCGACGAGGCACGCTTGCGAGGCACGCTTCGGGATTGCTCCCCGTGGTGGGCAGCCACTCCTCGAGTTGCACCGCTGCACACTCCGCTGACAGTCGACGCTCGCATACTCAGCACCCCTCGAGGTGCACATCTCTCCTCGTAGCTGCGGGTTTACTTTAGAACACACTCGAGGACGAATTCCCTTCGATTCGTCAGGACACAATTGCTTAGTTGACTTCATGTGAAAGCGCTGTGGTGGTGAGGTTCAGTATGCCGCTCTCATCTATAATGAGCTGATGTTACGTGTGAATGCTCTCTAATGTGTATCTGCTTGCTGGCGCCAACTGCCTAACTACAAGACATCCCCGCTGCCACCTCCATACCGCATCACACGGCCTGGAAGAAGGCTGCCACCTCCGTGCCTCAGCACATGGCCGGGAGAGATTTTAGGGTTTTAAAGGTTTAAGAGATCTTCACCGTCCATCCGTGTTGGAGATGGCAGTTTCAGCGACACACGCCACTGTTTGCGCAGGGCGCTCGGAGACCGGCTTCGCGGGGCTCTCGTCGAGGCCGTGGCCCCGGAGCTCCGGGACCTCAACCTCCCGACCGATCCACAAGTGTGGAGCACGATCCTGTGGGCCACTGCAAAGCCCGCAGCTCGCGCTGCTGCTCCCGGGCCCGCCCCTGCCGCAGCCGTAGGTATGCAACTCCGCTGCTGCTCCCGGGCCCGCCCCTGCCGCAGCCGCAGGTATGCAACTCCGCTGCATCCGAGCTCCCGCCACACCTTGGAACGTCGGAGTGGAAGTGCGCAATGTGCTGCTGCCTCCTATTCACCCCTACCCCTCACCTTCCCATTGCGCCCCCTCGCGGTGGAAGTGCGCCATGTGCTTCGACCTCCAACGCCGCTTGCTTTTGCGGCATCCAAGGTGAAAGTGTGCTGCGTGTTACGAAGACGTGACGGCTCCGTGCAGGCGGAGTCACAAGCAGCCCCTTGTGCCGTGCTCCACACCTCGGGGCAACGGGGTTTTAGGGTTTCGTCTGTGCGGATCGAATACGTTGTGCTGACCAGGCTGCAAGTGTCCTCGTTGCAGCAGCGCGAGCCCGCCCATACGCTGTGCTGTACTTTTGATGAATGCCACGCAGCCGAAGCGGCACCTCCTGGCCCGTTTGCTGACCTGGCAGCGGTGATGCCACGTCAGGGGTGGACCGCGCAGAGCAGCTGATGCGAGCCTGCACGGCCCTGAACTGGGCGGCGGCGCAGCAGCTGCTGACTGCGTATGCGGAGGCGGTGCGCCCTTCCTCAGCCCCTTCCTCCAGCCCTGGCCACGATGCGCCCGCGCCCTTTCATGCGGCTGCACGCAACTGCAGCCAGGTCTGCAGGGTGGTCCAGATGTCTCTTTCAACATGCAATCCTTTTGGTTTTTTATGGCCACGGCGCGGAGGGGGGGATTGTCAGGAGCTTGACCTTGACAACGTGTGGAATGACGCGGGCTTCAACCCGCTGCTGTTGGCCGTGTGGCAAGGCGAAGGTGCGGGCGGCCTGCCCAAACCTCGTGGCGGCTCCGGCCACTTGCGCCTAGCTGTGGCGTTTAAGATGGGAAAACCGCTGGCAAGCGTACCTGTCGCGGACCTCCCCGCCGCGCAGTACTTCAGCGGCGCGCGCTCAGTTGCCGGGCCTCAGAGCCATTTCTCAATCGTGAGGTCCTCATCTCGCGCGCTCCCCGCCCAGCTCGATCGCAAGGTCCTCATCTCGCGCGCTCACCGTCCAGCTCGATCGCAAGGTCCTCATTTCACGCGCTCACCGCCGTCGCTCACGGGGCACCGCTTTGCCACAGGCTCTTAGTGTCACCCACGCGTCACAAGGTGCGGGTACCCCATGCGCGTTCCGTGCTTCCCATGGCACCGCAATGCCACAGATTCCACCCCGGAGAGTGCCACATGTTTGCCGGACCGTCCCCTTGCCGCCACCTTGCCATGTGCGTGCAGCTTTGCCTACGGCCTTGCCTGCGGCTGTCTTCCAACCCCTCCCTTCCTACCGGTTCCTGCGCCTGGGAGCCCTGCTGCTGCTTCCTACACCAATCAGGGAAAGCCTCCGTGTATCCCAGATCGCGCCCCGCTTTGTCTTTCTAGGGTTTTCGGCCCAGCGTGCCCCGTGTGGCGACTTGTGCGACATGCGACCCTGGATGATAGTATGTGCGGGGCGCGTGGCGGTGTGGACTTTCTGGCTCAGAGGCGATGGTGCGCGCCTTGCTGGAGCGGGGAGCATCCGTCACATGCGAACACCGGCAGCGCACCGGGAGGGGGTGCCTCTACCTGGCGAGCGAAGCCGGCCACCCGGAGCTCGTGTCGCTCCTGCTGCAGCACAGCGCCCCTCTTGACATCGTCGGTGCGCCGCACCGGCCCCGGCTCGCCCTCATCCCACCGCTTAAACTTGGCTCACCACGCAGACTCGAAGTGTAGATCCTGTAGCACAAGTCTCGCTCAGGCCGGCCCATGCCGGAGGCGGTTGTGATGCCTGTGGATCTGCAGGTCTCGACACAACAGGCTCCCTGCCATGTCCCGAGCAAATTGATGCTCGCTCGTGTGATTGGGCATGACGGAGTAGGGACGCTCGTGAAACTGGTGACGCAATTTCCGGGATGTTCTGATCTGACAAGGTCGATGACTGAGATCGGCACTACACCGCGACCTCTCGGGATTGACAGAGTCCATCCGCGCTGCTCGAGGTGCTGAGGTATGGCCGGGATGCGTTCAAAGAACCCCCCTCAGCGGATGTGGGCGGGGAACTGCGTTGGGGCAGACGCGACGAATCATGAGACTGCGCTGATGCCGGCCATCATGCACGGCCACATGGAGTCCCTGCGCATCCTCGCCGCCTCTGGGGCCGCGCCCGTGGAGGTGCCCCAGTTCGAGGGGTGGCGACCGGTGCACTACGCCGCCCAGTTTGGGTCCGCGCAGGCGCTGCGCATCCTCGCGGAGTGCGGCGCCCACTTGGACGCAGAGCATGAGCAGATGTACCGCCGCACCGCCCTCCATATCGCTGTTGAGAGGGGCCACCTCAGGTACTCGTACGCCCCCTTCCATACGTGTCCCTATGCCGCATTGCCAGGGCTGCCCGCTGCTCTCCATGCGCCCCCGCGTAAATCCACGCCGCATTGCCAGGGCCGCCTGCTGCTGTCAGGAATGGTAGTTGCGCGCCTGCTTCTGAGACTGCCTCCTACACACCGGCCTGGAAAAGTACCGCCCTTCCCTGCGTATCTTCCCGGCGTAGCTTCCCCGTTACAGTTACACATTTGCCTGCGTGTGAGAAGTTCCCCGAGGGTGATGGTTGGGCCGATGTCTCCTCGCGCATCGTGCATCACTCGGGGCATGTAGCCTGAGATGCAACCTGAAAACCGGTTCGCTGGTTACAGCTTTATCACTTGACCACCGGATTCTGTACAGCTTTCCCATCTGACCACTGGATTCTGTACACTTGCGCATGCACGGAGCGACTGCTCAATATCTGCATGCAGTGATCCGTGACGGAGAGCAGCACTCGGCAAGCCTTGTACCGATAAGCGGGTTCATTTACACCTGCCGTTTCTCGCATCGCTCCCCTCCCATACTGGGGCTCTGCAGGACATAGCCAGGCTGCATGGGAGGCTTTGAGCTGACGAGGCGGCCTTTCGCTCGAGGTGCTGACACTGACAGCGGAGTCCGAAGGTGGCACGCCAAAGCCACATCTGGGGGGACATGACGTAGGGTGTGGGGGGATGCTGGGCTCGGAGAGGATTCATGCAGTGCAGTGAAGGAGCTGGTGGCACTCGGGGCAGACGTGCACCGATTCGACGCATTCGGAGCCACCCCGCTGCTGAGGGTGGTGCTCACAGACGGTGCCGACAGAGATGGCAGCGCACAGATTGTGTGCGCGCTGGTGGAGGGTGGCGCGGATGTCAACCACCGCCATGAGAAGTACATGAAACGTACCTCGCTGTTCGTCGCCTCCGAGCTCGGGCAGCTCAGGTGGAGCCCCAGTGGCGCGTGAAGGGATACTCCGGCGTTGCCCCTGCGTGGTGTGCAATGCGCTGCGGGCGCCGCGGCGTCGCATGGGACACACCGAATGGGGGTGGGGTGCATGCGGAGAGGCGTTTGCGCCTGCCGCCGGGTCTGGCTGCCGGTAGCCATTTCGCTTCCGGCGAGGTTCGGGTGCTTGCCGTGTATCCGTGCAAAGCTTTGTCACACGTGTGGAAGAAGCGCGTGTGATAACTTTGCCACCAGGGTGCGCAGCGCCTCTCCTCCATGTACTGAGGCCCCCATATGTGGGCATGTTGTGCGTCCAACGATTCTGCGTTCTCGCTGTGTGGTCCACTGGTGGCATTGATGGCACCGGCCTATACTGAGAAAACACTATGTGTGTGGTGGAGCTGAAAGATCCTCTTGGGTGTGGTCTTGGGGGAGGAAGCGGAGGGACGGGGGAGGGGAGTATAGTGTGGTGCGTGCGCTAGTGGAGAGCGGCGCGGACGTCAAATTTCAGGACGAGTGCGAGCTGAACACCTCGTTGATGCAGGCCTTGTCGATGGGGCGTTGTGAAGTGGTGGATTACCTCGCCGGGCTCACCAGCACGCCCGCCCTGGTGGATATCCCGCAATCGCAAGGGTGGACCCCGCTGCATATGGCTGCCCTTATGGGAAAGCCTGAGATGGCTTCCATTCTGGTGACGCCCGCACCTGACGTGGCGCCCGAATCTGCATGCACGTGGAGGCGCTTGGGCCACCATGATGCTTGCCGTCCATTCGGGTGACGTGGCACCCCGACGTACCTGCATCGACGCTACCCTAGTGGCGTGCGTTGTGTCGACGTTCTGTTGGCACCTGCATCTGCGTGCACGCTGGAGCGCTTGGGGCGGGCCTATTCTTTGCCTCGCGTGCAGCGTGCACCGGAGGTGCAGCATTCACGCACGGTTTCGCACGCTTCCCGGAGCATAATGCGGCAACGTAGGCAGGGCCGAGTGGTCGCCCGCGTGCTGCAGCCGTGCTTGGTCGCTGCTCATTTCAAGCCAGAGACGCACAAAGCACGGGCACAATGAGTTGTGGGAGGTCATGGCTTCAAAACGTGTTCGCCTGTACACTATTGAGGACGACCACCGGAGACCCAGCCAGCTTCTCAGCGCATCGGGATAGCTCTCGATGGACTTGCTGGCGAGCTCGCACAAGTCCAGACGTCTGCGGCAAACGCTCCAGAGCACCAGCCGAAGCGTCGCGCGTGAAATTCCAAATGTGCGCAGGCGCCTCCGCATGTATCACAAGGTGAGGAGTGCGAAGGCGTGCCATTTCAGTCAGTGCTCCGCCCTGAGGCCGCAGGTTGGGCCACGCCGGGGAGGTGCAGCAGATTGCTTGATTGTCCTGCGGGGAATGCTCGATGGGTGGGGCTTCCAGATTCGACATGGTGCCAGCATTGCCAGATCAGCAGATGCTCCCGGTCAAATTTGGAATGGCCGGACAGCGTTACATGTCGCTGCTGAGAAGGGCCACGTGGGCATCGTTAAGGTATCTAGACTTCGCCCTGTCACGAGTTGCATCTGGCAAAACATGTAGTCCAGAGGCGTTTATCAGGGCTTCCGGTTGCGAGTTGCACAGTTCACAGAAAGTGCACAGGCCAGAAAAGGGTGGTTGTGCTGCGGGCTGCTCCGCTTGATGAGAGGCCGTTCCATTCCTCCCATCTGCCACGTGATGTCACAATACCGAGCACTCTGTTTTGTCCAGAACTCTAGATTCCTGAAATTCTGCCAATTAAACCCTAATTGTTGCCGGCAGGGCCATGTGCAATCTGCTTGCCTCTACATCAAGGAAGAATGCAGATACACTACGGAGCACTAGCACGCCATCAGGAATGCGTGTATCGCGACAACTGAGTCATCTGAGTCATCTGTGACATCTGAGTCGCATATTTTGTATCGTGACATCTGAGTCGCATATTTTGTATCGTGACATCTGAGTCGCATATTTTGTATCGTGACATCTGAGTCGCATATTTTGTTTCACCTATCACACTAAATCACCGAGCCAACTACTGGTGTGTGTGGGCCTGTGCGATTTTGTAGTTGTTGATGTCCGAAGGTGCCAACGGGTCTTGTCTAGACGCTGGGGGGAAAACGGCATGGGATTTGGCCATAGACAATGGCCACCGAGAACTTTTTGCAGAATATATTGATTGATGCACAAAAATCAGGCAAACATGAGTACCGTGGATTAGCCCATCATTCTTCGACTGTTTGCTTCCGTACATTTGGCCAGTGCCGTCTGTCTCTAAAGCCACATCTTGAGTCAGGCAACTGGGGCTCGTTGTCCGACGGGTATGTGCTGTGCATGAGTCAAAGGCCTTGCTATGTTGGGATCTGGCAAGGGTAAGAAATCAATTGCTGCTTGTCATAATATCTGTAGAAGCAAGCGGGTCATTCGATTTTCGGAAAGTCAAGCCGCAAACGGAGAGATTAATCTGCAGCATCGTAGTGTAGCAGGTCGGAGCTGTGTGGTATGGACATTGCGTCTCTAGAAGGTGAATTATTAACTAAATGTGTAGCCGTGAAGTTAATATTTCACATGGGTTACCCATCGTCCACACCACAGATATGGAAGGTAACTTAGGGCGATCCTTTTCCAACAGCACATGTGATCGCCCACTGACAAGCGGGAGCACATCAATCCAGCAGAGATTTCCGTGCATCGCAAGTAACAAAGGATTCTTGCCAGGATGGCAACGTATCCATTCTCTTATGGAATGGAGAAACAATGAGAGGGATCCTCATCTGCATTGCCAAAACTGCAAGGCAGTTTGCCTACAAAGTGGGGTGCCACCAGCTTGTAGTTGCAGCTTCTTTGACGGCACTGCCAGGATGAAGAGGATTCAGGAATGGGCGTGTATGGGCAGCAACGAATACTGTACGGTATGGAAGAACCGCAGACTAACGAAAGTGGAATGCATATGGGTTGCGACGAGAATCCATCGATTAAGATTATTTTTTGTAGGCTCACTGTTGTCGGCAATCATGGTTTCTGGTGTATAACTGTTTATTGGCATGCCCTTTTTAAAAACGGTGACATCCCGGATACTGCTTACTCATGAGTCTCATCATTGTGTTTTCGTGTTTCGGTTCCTTACTCGTGTAATCAATATTGTAGTATTCAATATTGCGTATTTATAAGCTTAGCAATTTCATCGTATATGTCTTAAACTTAGAGATGTGAACAAGGATGTGATGAAATATTAAGAATTTGAGCGCAAGGAGTCATGATAAGAAGAACAATATCAAAGTTGTGTGCACCTTATTATTCTTCCTTTATGAAACACTGAATTCTCCGAGAATTGAAGTAAATTAACGTGGAAATATTGTACAAAATCAGTAGTTAACTCGACCGCTGTATAGCACGGGGCATGCACACTTACCACACAGTTTATTCCATGACGAATTTCACCCAAGATGCATCCACCCCGCCCAGTATCTACGCGGGTAATTCCCCGATTTTCACCCGCGAGAAGCATCCCCAATATGCTGTTCGGATCAGCGTTATGATGTTAAACGATGCTTAAAAAAGCCTTGATGCTATTAAAGGAACGAGGTAACTGTTATGTGATGGCTTGCACTAGGACGATGCATAGAGGGAATAAATGCATATGTATCTGTGTGTATTGTCTTGAGAATTATTGTTGAAAATGGGAAGGAGACATGATTGGTTACAAAGCTGAAACTACCCAAGCCAAGTAAGCAACCGCGCATTCCCCTTGGAACGCACGAATACGGGATCCATGTCATGCGTGGTGTGAGGCAATTACATAAATGAAACCAATTTCATGTCTTCCCGTTCTCTACTTGCATCTGCGTTCTCTTGATCTATCTGGGCTTGCAACTAACGAGCTCGCGATGCACAGCGAACGCTTCCTGTGCCACCACCTCCGCTTGAGATCTCTGTTGAGATCCGTGTAGAACTCCTTTGGTGCCCAGTGGCATGCCCCAGCCGTGCCGCTATGGCCCCGGCATGTGGCGCTGCATGCGCCCCGAGCCTCGCCAGTTTCCACTGCTGCCCTCCTCAAGTACCCATTGGCATGCTCCAGCCGTGCCGCTATGGCCCCGGCATGTGGCGCTGCATGCTCCCCGAGCCTCGCCAGTGCCTCCACTGCTGCCCTTCTCAAGTACCCATTGGCATGCTCCAGCCGTGCCGCTATGGCCCGGCATGTGGCTACGCTGTCAGATCCCCTGGTGCCTCCCACCTGCGCCCCTCCTCAAGTACCCATTGGCATGCTCCGGCCGTGCCGCTCGGCCCCGGCATGTGGCGCGCATGCTCCCGAGCCTCGCCAGTGCCTCCATTGCTGCCCTCCTCAAGTACCCATTGGCATGCTCCAGCCGTGCCGCTATGGCCCCGGCATGCGGAGCTGCATGCTCCCCCAGTCTCGCCAGTGCCTCCACTGCTGCCCTCCTCACGTGATTCATTGCCATGTTCCAGTCGTGCGATAACGCCAGTGTAAGTGGGGATATATTACAAACCCACCCCGCCAAGCGCACGAAATCGGCAGTGCCTCCGCCAATACCTCATTTACGTCCGCATTGGCATCTCGCAGCCGCGCACTGGCATCTTGCTGCAGCCATGCCGTGATGGCCCCGGCATACGGAGCTGCATGCGCCCCCAGACTACCCAGTACCGCCACTGCTGCCCTCCTCACGTCTCTATCAGCGTGTCGCAGCCGTGCCGCGATGGTGCCGGCATATATGGCGCTGCATGCTCCCCCAGCCTTCGCAGTGACTCAACCACTGCCCACCTCACGCCTGCATTGGCATCTTCCAGCCGTGACACGATGGCCCCGGTATATGGCGCCGCATGCTCCCTTTGATACCCCAGTGCCATCACCGCTGCCCTCCGCACGTCTCTTCTGAAATGTTCCAGCCGTACTGCGATGGCCCCGGCATTTGTCAGCGCATGGCTGCCCAGCCCCCCTAGCGCCGCAACTGTTGTCCACCTCACGTCTCTATCGGCATGTTCCAGCCGTACCGCGATAACCCCGGCATACGGTGCTGCATGCTCCCCGAGCCTCTGCAGTGTCTCCACTGCTGCCTCCCTCACGTTGCAATCAGCATCTTCCAGCTGTGCCGCGATGGCACCGGCATACAGCACTGCATACTCCCCTAGCGTCACCAGTGCCTCCAATGTTGCCCTCCTCACAATTTCATTGCCATTTTCAAGCCGTGCCGCGATGGCCTCAGCATGCGGCGTTGCATGCTTCCCAAGCCTCCGCAGTGCCTCCACTGCTGCCACCCTCACGTATCTATCGGCATCTTGCAGCTGTGCCGCGATGGCCTCGGCATATGGCGCTGCATGCTCCCCCAGTCTCGCCAGTGCATCCAATGCTGCCTTCTCATCACGTATTTATCAGAATCTTGCATGCCGCGATGGCCCCGGCATATGGCGCTGCATGCCCCCCCAGCCTCACCAGTGCCTCCAATGCTGCCCTCCTCATGTCTCTATCGGCATCAACAGACTATTGGGAATAAATGAATCTCGATCGTCGTCTAAAAACCTTCATTTTGACACAATTTTCGTCGTCTAAAAGTTATTGCCACGTCATCTGAAATGTGCCACGTAAGCGACACGTAAGCGACACGTAAGTCGTCCCGCAATTTTTATTATAAAATATTACTCGAATTATTTATTTGTGCATGATGCTTTCGTACTCGGCGAGTCCCGGTAGATTTTTTTGTTGCATTTTTGTCCATATGCGTGCATATCATGTACAAGTATGCAAATATGGGTACATCCATGTGCAATTTAGGCCAGCATGCACGGTACACGTTTATGAATGTGCGTATTCAGGTGCTTCAATTCCCGTAAAATAAGTTGCAACTGAGATGGGTACTAGCATATGATACACAAATCTATATCATCATACAAATTTATTCAAAATACACCAAATATTTGTCTATGATGTCTTCTAGGCAAGAGATTTCGATCATTTCACAGTGCTAAGGCTACTATATTGCTGATACATTGGAATCTATATCTTCAATCCACAATTATTTGCGGCACTTGTAGGTTTTAATTCCCTCGATAGCGAGGTAACGTTGACGGCAATGTTGACGCTCTATCGGAGAACATAAATGGCAGAGCTTTATTGGTCAAGGCAATTGCATCGCACGCAATATAGGTCGATTGCCTCTTCTCGTTGATGCCGCGGAATAATAAGCGCCCAAGTGACGTCGATTGGAATGACCAGTGTCCTTGGGGTAACCCATTCGTTCCCTATTGGGCTCTGGTCGGGATAAAGTTCCGGTTCTTGAAGGTCAAAAAACATGTATTTCCGAATTCTCCAGGTGTAGCGCCACCAAACGATCGGTAAATACTTGCAAAGTGTTGATCTCATACACCCTCCCCACTTTCATGGAAGTCTCCCAAGGAAGTCTTGTTGTGGCACACCGTGCAAGCCATATGTATTTCTGATGCTAGCCCAGAGTCCTCGATATGAGGACCGGTATCACAGACAGCAGGCAATATATGTCCTGCAGGATATGAACTATGAAAGGTTTAATTTCAGGATTATTACAGGAATTCACTATAGGAATTTCAATATAGGATTCAAATTCAGTAGCATACCTGAACTTCACTATGCAGTCCTATACAGTATACTACTGAATTTCACTATACAGTCTTCCCACCCTTAAATTTATACAAAGATTATTTCACTTTTTCCCACCATTGATTTCATATGTAAGTTTCCAATTTCGAATTTTAAGTTTTGAAGGTGATGGCCGATCGAACGTGATGACCGATTTTGAAAGAGTTGGCAGAGTATTTCGCGTCGCGCCATTGGTGTGTATAATTTCTGTTGCAGCCCACATCCATGAAGAAGATACGGGGCGGTAAAGAAGTGCCATATAGGGGTGTGTGTGCTCAAGAAGTGATTGGACTTTTCCGAGACGAGCTTCTGGCGGAAATCAAGTCCGTTTTCAAGAACACGCACGAGGCTGATTGGTGTTGCGCCATGGATAAGTGCTCGAGCCACAAGCGCGCACGCCATACGTTGGTGGAAATGGGCATTCGATTGCTGGATTGGCCAGCACAGGGCCAAGACCTCATGCCCATCGAGAATGTGTGGTCATGGTTGGAGTACCATTTGCACCTACACGACTATGCAAATCTCGACGAGTTCCAACAACGGATGCATGACATTTGGAACAGTATAGATATTAAGCTACGGCATCACTGGCGCGACAGTATGCATAAGAGAATGTGTGCGTGCATCCAAACCAATGGCTACAACACAGGTTATTAGATCGCAGTTGAAAATATGAAAAACTAGGCCAGCCATGACACCTAGTTTATTGTGGTGGTTTTTGTTTGAACTTCGGAACATTTTGATGAAAGGAGTGATATATATATATATATGGGATATATATCACTGAAACACAGGAAACACAGGTGGTGATCCGGTCGGTCTAAAAACTGCATAAGATAAAATACTTAGGTGTTTTATCGAGAGCGGTGCGGAACGGTCGGAGCGGTGACAGATGACAAGATGACAGGCACTCAAGGCGAGGGGTGAAACAAGGAGAAGCAGGCCCCCATACAGTGGGGGGGAAATCGGCTTCCCCGTGACACCACCTCACCCCGAAGGTGTGAGTGGTCATCCCGAAGCAGGCACACCCTGAATCCTAACCCAATGTTACTAGAATGTTGAGGCCAAAGGGGCCTTTTTCAACCCAACTAGAAGCACATCCGTGCATGGGGCGTTGCCTAAAATTCTAAAGGGCAAGTTTCTACAAGCTGCGACGCGATCCCGGATTGGCGGCGGCGAAGTCCTCGATCGTAGAAGACCTCAAGCGCCACGGAGAAGACGAATCAGCCAATGCCTGTGCGGTGCCAAAGCCAAAAGCGTCCAAGCACCACCAGAGCGAATGCGGCGACGAAGAGAGGGCAGAGTGGCGGAAAGTGAAAAATGCGGCGAGGGGACGTGATCGAGCCTTCGGGATGGGACCCAAAAGGGATAACAGTGAGGGATGCGACGATTGCAACCGCACCCCTAGACACCACCAGATGGTGAATAGGGGGCGCATAAGGCGAAGGCGAGGGATGGGGCGAGACGAAGGCGTGGGAGTCAAAATACTCACTGGCGAAGTTGGTGTATCTCTCAACGTCGATCTTGGTGTCTGGTGCACAAGCACCACCAGACACCACCAGACAGAAACCAGGGATGAATTGTTGATGTCGGAGTAATTGCAGCGCACACTGAACTGCGGCCATGCGCGCTTGCTGACGTGGTGAAGCCATTTCGCTGCAAGCTGCAGAAATCTGTAGCCGAAGGGTAGGGTTGTAAGCGAAAAACGCAACTTTCGCTATTTTTAACGGAATCGAACGATGGAAAAGGAAATCTGGGGTGGATTTCCGCGTGGAAGACGGTGGTGACGTCAAAAACGTCGTACGGTAACCCGTTCTCCTGCCAGAAAGGGTGCTGCTGGCCAGAAAGTTGAATGGGCGTTTGGGTTGTTGGCGATAACGTAACTTCCCGCAAAATTAACGGAATCGGACGATGTAGGGGTCAAATTAGGGTAAAATTCGACGAGGAAAACGGTGGTGACGTCAAAAACGTCGTACGGTAAACCAGTTATCCGGCAGCAGAGGCGCTGCTGGCCAGAGTGTTGAAGGACGTTTAAAAAGAAATGACGGAGTGCACCCGAATGCACGAAAGCTGACGGAGACGGTGCGCGGGATACCAGTCACAGTCGGTAGGCAAGCCACGAAAGACGGAAGCGGCAAAAAGAACGGAGACGGAAAGGGATTTGCCGCTTTTTACGGTGCAGATCAAGCTGCGATAAACGGTAACTCTCGAGAGGGCTGAGAGCTAAGATTGCCTGTCGTCGGTCGCGTTGTCAGGGTAATCTAAGGTCAGATCGGTACTCCAGACCGAATCAGGAAACGGTTTGGCGCTCCAGGCCAAGAAAAGGTCGGGTTTGGCGCTCCAGGCCAAATGACGGAAAGTTGACGGTACTAGAATCGGCTGTAAGGCCGAAGCGAGTCAAAGAAACGACAAACGAACCACCACAGAAGTGGTCTGGCCCATAACCTGATGAAAGGAGTGATATATATATATATATGGGATATATATCGCTGAAACACAGGTGGTGATCCGGTCGGTCTAAAAACTGCATAAGATAAAATACTTAGGTGTTTTATCGAGAGCGGTGCGGAACGGTCGGAGCGGTGACAGATGACAAGATGACAGGCACTCAAGGCGAGGGGTGAAACAAGGAGAAGCAGGCCCCCATACAGTGGGGGGGAAATCAGCTTCCCCGTGACATTTTCATGCTTGCACGATCAATATTACATTTGAACATCTCGTGGATATGTAATGCATACCGTGCCCGCGCGTGTACATATGTGCGACAAGAGTGCGTTAAGGGTTTTACGCGTATGGTCACAAGCGCGAGTGACATACAGGGGGGTAAAACGTTACACACGGGTTAGCTTAATTCAGCCGAAATTTTGGTTGTTACTTCGTTTACCTTGGTGGATCCCATCCTGAGCACAACAATAATTATTGCCCACAAATTAGTGTGAACAAATGTCACACGCACGGCCATCTATCCACGCCGCACACGCACACGTGGGACGCGCATGTATTTTTCGGCCATTTTGGGGGGGGCGGGAATGAGTTTGGACCCGATTTTGGGCCCTACTAGGGAATCATCTTCCACCACTCGCCTTTTCCCCGTAGACCCACTTTTCCAAAAAATGGATAGCTCGATTTTTGGTAAGAGTACCATGCGTCGAGCATGCATATGTCTATGTGTGCGTGACGCACACGCACACGTACGTATACAACTTTCCCAAAGTTTGGGTATATCAACGTGATGTCATGGTGGGAGGGGGGTCGATAAAAAATCATGGGTGACAAATCACAAGGCCAACCACTTCGCACCTCTGCCTAAGTGCAGGCCCAAGCCACGAGCTACCATGCGCCTATAGAGCCTACCCCTATGGATATGTGTCAAGGGCAGTGGGCGGCAAAAATCTAATCCGGAAATACATGCCCCCCCCAGTGTAAGGGGTGTCCCAACCCCCATCGCCCGTCGCCCCAAAGCCCCAAAGCCGAACCCCTGCCGGTTCCCTGGCGGGAACTTTGCGGGTGCTTATATGTACGTCCTCCGAGTGCACTACCCGACTTATGGGAGAAGGGTTATCGCATCCAAGACATGTGCGCGGGAGAGGGCAAATAAACATGATGGCTGATTTATGCTACAGATAGTAGAGGTAAGAAATACGATGTGCTTCACTGGACCAGTTGGAAGAAACTCTTGGTATGCGGCCCATAACAAAAACTGGAACTCCATGAAATGAAAGTAATGATTCATGAAACCTGCAATGCGATCGGACAACACTAAGGTTACCCCCTTTAGAGTATTGATTTGCGTGTATGAAGTCTCCGTAGAATTAACGAAGGTAACACCCCAGTTCGTGCTGAAATAAACGGGTGGACTTGTTTCCTTTCGAGTGAAGTAAGGGTCACCAAAAATAGTCTTGAGCAACTCCACAATGACGTTGGGACTTTCCAGGAACGTAAACTCCTCTCCCCGCAGGTAAAGAGGCTCAATGGAAGCTGGGCCGCCGTCCCCGAGTATGCGGACCTTAGACTTTGACAAGGCGGTATTGGAGGGTATTTCGCGTCCGTGCGTGAAACGACAAACACATAGCACCACATATATCAAAACCGCTTTGCTGCATCCTGTGCTCTGGATATACCTGCTTTCAGGATACAACATTATCTGGCATCCCACGCTCTTAACAGGAGACGTCGAGCTCCATAAGTCCATTCGATAGCGATTAGTTAGTTTCACGCACGCAAATTTTGGCAGCCAATTCTTTCGCTAGTCCGACGTCAGAAGATGCCGCATTTTTTTGGGACACGTCGGTCCACGTCGGATTAGCTGCCGATTTGCTCAATTCGCTCGTGAGAATTGGCTTCAATTCGCTCGCGCAAGGCCATAATTCGAACGAAATGAAACCTCAATTCGGCAGCGACCCAATTCGTTCGGCTGACTGTACAACATGAATATTCTGTTGGATATACCCCTAAGACCCGGGATATATTCACTCAATGTTAGTTTTCTCAGAATGTTAAAGTTGTGGGTATTTCCAAAACCACTGCGCGAGGGCAAAATCCAAGGAGGAGAAGGATGAAACTATCTACATTTTCTCAGGTCCAACCCCACCCCTTCACTCCTCTCCCCCCACCCCCACGGTCTACGGTATCTTCATTTCTTAAATATACATTTCATGTCACCTTTTGCAAGGTAACTGAACATCTCACCCCAAATATATCTAGCTGTTCTCAGGTCATCGGCTCGAACTGGACCTCTGGCCTTTGCTGGTGACCCCGCCCCATCTTGGTAACGACCACCGTCTCCTGAACAGGTAAAGTACGATTTCTTTGGTTTCTTCTTTATTCGAGCAGTAGAAGCTCTATCCAGAGACAACTTTTATTCTTTGTCGCAACTCGATGTGCAAGGTCTTCGTTCTGGCTACAGACCCCGTGTTCTTGGAGGTACGCCAGTACGCTCAATGCATACACCATGGCCCGGTATGGCACATCATGGCTGACCGAGGATTATCCAAAGAGTTCGAGGAGATATGTGGGCAAGGTGGATCCTTCCCCTCTCCCCTCCCCCGCCCCCGCCCCGCTCCCCGTGTCCCCCCTTCGTCCCGCGCTATGTACAAACACATCAAGCATAGCCCTTGGCCCGATATGTGAGATACTCCCCACTACACTCCTACCCCCCACCCCCTGCCGGTGCATATCACAAGTACACGCACATAGGATGTTTGAATTTTGTGGGGTTTGTGCCCAGGAGGTAAAAATCACTATTTTCACAATAGTGGCTCTTTTGCCGAGTTCGGGGCCATGCTCGACACGGTGGTCCCCAAGGTGCGCGCCAAGGGGGTGAAGCACCTCATTGTGGACATATGCAACTGTCGATTCTCCACCCACGACTTGCTTACCCGATGCTACGCCACGAAAGCAGCACGGGTGGCGGTTCCTGCAATTGGGGAATGGTTCAGGTATTTGTTCCCTCCGTCCATTCAAATTTGAATGGACCAATTTTCTTTTGCTGTGTTTCATCATAGAGCCCCATACAGCATCCGTGTGAGATATGATCTTGTGAGATGGTCCCCCTTGTGTGGTGCATACCATAGGTACCCGCACACACTCGTGTACAACATACCCCTCGTCCGCTCTCCCCCCTTCTGTACACACACACACACACACACAAAGAGAGAGCATCAATCAATGTGAGATATATTTGTATGCACAGTGTATGAAGAAGGACTCGTGTGGGGGGTGGTACCTTTGTCAGGGCGCACTTCAAAAGGCCCTCGTTCCCACCGTCCGCAAATCCCGTGCCACCAAGATTGGCGTGGCTGCACGAGCACAACGTGCTTGGGAAGCTCGCTACCCAGCTCAGGAGTTGTGTGGCATGGTATGGTCACGAGTCTGGCATCGAGACAGCCATCGGAGCTAGACACCATAGGGTGGCGCCAATGTGTAACAAATTCAAAAACTGACATGAGAGCTTGCTCAGCTCTTTAAGTAGTAACATGTCGACTCGAATTCCCTCAGCTCACTTCGGATTCGACAGTCACATTGCTCAGTCACTTCATGTTCAGTAGTCCGATCTCCTGTCCTGTCATACAACCCTTGGACTGCAGCTACCAATCATACAATAATCTCTGGTGCTGTGATTCCTGAATAATCATAGATCTGATGATGTGGCAAGAACTGAGGCTCTCCTGGTTTCCCTCCAGTTCTGTTCGGCTGTTTGAATATTAAATGGGTTCCCACCATTTCTGGATTGGTTTCCCACCAATTCTCTCAACCTGATCTGCTGTGGGTGCAGATGTCAAACAGTCACATCCTGTCAGTCACCCTCGTCATACCTCTCGGTCATACTGGTGACTGTGATCGGTGCTGTCACTTGTCATTCTGACACGTCTGTCACTCGTCTGACTCGCGATACGCCCTAGTACATGGGGAGCATGCATGCGGAGATCAACGTCGCTGCTGGGGAGAAGCAGCAGATGAAGGATGGGATTGCCGAAGTGGGAGGTGCAACTGTTGGAGGGCAGCAGCAGCAGCAGCAGGTGGTGGAGGAGGATGCGACTGCCGCTCCAGCTGCAGCTGGGGAGCATGCGAAGATCAACATCGCTGCTGTGGAGAAGCAGCAGGGGGAGGTTGTGATTGCCGAAGTGGAAGATAGTCTTTCTGCCCAGGTGTTGCCTGCTCAGATGGTTGGGCAACGCAATTGGATGAAAACGGCTATTTCGTGGGACACCTGGAGGATCATAATTATCCCCATGGAGGAGCTGATCAAGGAGTTCTACCAGGGGTTTCTCGAGAAGAACGTGCACACCAAGAAGGGCACGACGTGCCAAGCGGTGAAGGACGAGAAGCGCCTGATCGCAGACATCGAGAAGAAGGGGAAGAAACTGTACAAGCGGGCGGAGGCCGTTGGTATGGAGGTGTTGAAGCGCGTCCAGGGGGTGGAGGGGGAGACGCGGAAGCTGGGTTTACGGGAGGGTCCCATGGCGCGCACTGTGATGATCAGGCTGGGGCTCAAAGGCAGGCAAACCACCATGACTACGAAGTTTATGGGGTGCTGGTGATCCTGTCGGACCTGTCCCAGTTCCGGGTGTACCCAGGCTCGCATAAGCTCCTGGAGAAGCAGTCTACACTGGAGAAGATCGAGTCCGAGACTCTTCAACTGATGGCCAAGAGTGTGGTGGTGTTCCACGGGAGGCTTGTGCATGGGGCAGTGGATTTCATCATGGATGGGTGGGCTCGGAACTCGGTGCACGTGTATGCGTGGACGAGGAGGGCAAAACTTTGCCTGACAACTCCACCTGGCCAGTGCATGCGAAGTTTGGATCGGACCACAAAATTGTCCCCGTGGACTCCCGCGTGTCGCTGCAGGAGCCCACGCCCCAGGCTTACAGCATGAAGGCGCTGCAGTAGAAGGAGTTGGACTTCTGTAGTTTATGCCCGGAGGGTTGTCACGTCATGGGGCACACCATGGAGGAGACCTGAGGGTGCGGAACCTGACGCATGGGGACTCTGCGCTCGGCAGGGTGGTGGTGCACGAGAAGAACCACTCCATTTCTTTTGGATCGCGGGCTGTGTGGTATCGCCACGGGCGACTGGTGCTGGAGCGGGCTATTCCTAGCGGGTGTACCAGCCCTGGCAGGTGAAGACGACGAACGGAGTAGCGAACCTACCTGTATGTATGCCACTTGGCCTCAACGGTTTCGGAGCCACTTTATTTGAAATTCAACCGCATATTAGTGTCGTGTGCACACATATGTTGCCTGCTGAAGGAAGCTGACACGTCTCCCTTCCTGTATGTATGCCACTTGTAGTCTGCTGGTGTCACCACCAAGGACGTTGCGAAGATCATTAAGAAGGTGGGGGGCGTGAAGATAAAGCGAGCCGTGGTGCAAGACTGTAGCGGGCTGTCAAGGCTTGACGACCGGGTGTTCCTAACTGGGCCTTCCTGCGCTCGGCGACGTGTCCCAAGGACGCAGTGCGTCAAAGAGCATCCATAGGAGCAAAACTGAACGACGTTGCGTGCAGCAACATATTCTGGAACGTAAGAAGCCAAGGGTGGCGATAATTGGCAAACGGCTTGCTACTGACGAGTGGCATGATCACAGGTCTCACTTTTGTGTAGTACAATTGACGCTGACGCGCCGTGACGGTCTCAGATGGCGACACGAGGATGAGCGATGAGGCGACAAGCCACCGACTGTGTCATTGTGACTGCCACGTCATATCATTTGGATGGGACGCAATTTTCATGACCAGATAATTACGGCATCTTCATATATTCCGATTCCCTGCATCGCGACCAGATTATTGGTTCGAAATTGTACAACAGTTTTTTATTGGTTCAGTAGAGTGACAAGGCAGTTTATCTGCCCGATGACAATCCCCCCGAACGGGGCCGAGTGAGGACGCCAACGGATATTTCCTCGCATATCCGTATGTTGAACTGACCGACGAGATCAAGCGAGACTCGTGCTAAGTGCCGCGATTTTGTGTCCCCCCGTTATAATATCAGGCGCAACACATGCACGTAGGGGCACATAAGGTCTTAGGCGAGTCGAAAAAATACAAAGCCGCCAGAACAGTTTCAAAGAATCGATGTATTTACTTATATTCCGGTAATCGGTATCGAGGTCTAGTATTGGTTAGACCGGGTGTGCAAAAAACGGCGCTGCCTGATTTTTGGTTTATTTAAATTCTAAACAATTACTACTGAGGCTATGCATTGGTTTGGCCGATTTACCGATCAATCCATCACTGCTGGATTCATCAGCTGGGAAACAACCAGCATTTCATCAAACTGGGTTTTATGATTCCAGCCCACAATCAAATCAGTTTGAGAGATAACACCCCATAGGCAACTTAGCTTAACAAGGCAACCCCTCAATCTCATCGATTCGGATGGATTTCGAAAGTTACCTTTGATGATCAATTGTCGACACAAACGCATAAACGCAAACGATCAAATCGGATTCAAGATACAGACCAAAATTCGAATTGGGCTGTTGGAAATTTCGGAAAATACCTAATAACCGATTATGATTTTGAAACTCACACCTAGCTTTTTAATTTTACGTAAGAGAAATGTCGTCAGTTACAACTGAAAACACCATGGAATAAACAAGGCATGAGCATACCATGCAATTTGTGATAAATATTTGTATCATACCAGTTCCATAGCTGTCAATGACCAACGTTTACGCTCTCCTATGACTTCATTGATAAAATCGTCAGCATCATACAAGTTATGGGCTGCTTCCATGAGAGAGATCTGAACGCCCAAGTACACCCCCAATATTGTGCTGGCTTTACGCCGCGTTTGCAACACCGCTGACATAACCGTGAACACAACACTCACTGGTGATGCTAAATCAAGACAGGTTGGCTTTACAATAATGTGAGACTATGGGCAGTGGATATCAGAATAGAGATTACTAAATGTCTGCAATCCAATTTTGCAGTTTTTATGGCATGCTTTTATGCAGGATGCCATCGACCATCAAGCTGTCGCCATGCTGATCTCCTGAATGATGAATTGACTATGAATATGGCAAGGCATAAGTTGTACAACATGCGAGACATTAGTCGAGACAACGTTTCAAAATGCTACCGGATGTCACGCAGGTTGCAGACAGAGTATGCTGTCGTGATCAACAATTTCAACTTCTCAAATTTGTCTGCCGATTCATGCAAATGATACTGATGCCACTCACACTGCAGCCATATCATGAACTGCCATACCATGACACAACATTAGTCTCTCACTAGAGCCATGCACAGCTGTTGATAAGGATACCCCATGACATATACCTAGGGCCGTGGGCTCGTGGTTGGCACTTCGGAATGGCAGGAGGCGGAGCCACGGACCTGGATATCAGCTATGTCCGAGAGATTCTCCAGGAATAGTTGTGAGCGGCGCAGCAAGCTGATGAGCACGTGCAGCAGGACATGGTCTTCGTCACAGATAACGATATCCAACAGGCGGCTCACCGTGTTGGGGGGGAAGCTCTCCGTGAATAGGCAGAGAAGGTGTTGTGCAAAGCATGCCACTGGAAACTCAACTGCAACAAGATGTGCCGCCAGCGTACCCAGCTCCGACGGCAGCACATATTCCTGTGCCACCCCCCCTCCCCCAAGATTCACAGCGATGGCGCTGTATCCCCGATGACGATGACATAGGCAATGAATGTCGAAATGAATGGGAGCCCGCCGGCCCTCAACGACAGGAGTATGAATGCTCATCCAATGAGGTTACTTGTCTTGAGATCTACTGCAAGTGCCGTAAGACACCACGAGCCTGATCATGCTCACTCCTCCGCACGGTGCCTCATTGCTTCGCTTTGCTTCAATTTCATGGGAACCCGACACCCTCGATGTGCAACATGGCCGCGCTCACTTGCTCAGCACTGACCCTAGATGTGCAACATGGGCGCGCTCACTTGCTCAGCACTGACCCTAGATGTGCAACATGGCCGCGCTCACTTGCTCAGCACTGCAGCATGTTCCACACTTTCGTTTCGCAAGCACTTCACTCAAGGATGGGGTTTCGCAGTTGCACCGGAGTGCATCTGTCTCAATCCGCAGGCAACTTTTTAAACCGTCAGCAAAGTAACAACCCTCATTGTCAGAAAAATAACGAATCTCACCGTTGGCAAAATAACAACCCTCGTATCCGAGGGAGTCCTAGTAGGACAGGAGCGTAAGAGCCACACCTCGAGCAGTGCAAGGTCCGCCACCAAAGCCTCCATACTTGGCACAAAATACCCAGATATGCGCTCCCGCTGAGTCAGAGCCACAAGCAACCAGAAGGCTGGCTCCTCTGCACCCTCCACATGCGCCAGAATCCTGCCTCCGGCCACCCTCAGCACCCTCTCACCTAGGAAGATGGTGAGAGGGCACAAGCGCATGCAACTCGATGAATTCGGGACACATAATGATGCCCATGCTGCAGGTCACTAGGAGGGATGAGCCTGCACCCCTGGGACATATTAGTAACGAAACACAATGATAGGTAACTCTAAACAATTGCCAGGAGGATGTGTTTAATTTGTTCAAGCAGGGATGAATTGCCAGTGCCAGTCATTGTCAAGTCAGTCACAAATGTAGGGTTCCCGTGCCTGCCGATATGGGCAGTGACGACACAGGTGCGATCCCACTCTCCAACATGTGCGGTTAGCTGCAAGCTGTCGGCTGTCTGCTGACTGCTCCTTCGCTCTGACTACCTCCCCCAGCTTTCCTAGATATTCGCCGGGCGGGACCGCCTCACCCGAGATCACAACAGTGCCGAGGGAATGGACGGACAAGGAAGCTTCTCACCGATGTGCGATGAAGTTCATCCCCTGGCAGTAGCCAATTAGCGGATTGTGCACACTGAAACGCATCAATACTCGAGCGAGCTTGCTGCGGCCATCAAGCTGCTGGAGAATCGTCTGATTTCTGCCCCCTGTGCGGTGGATGTCTTTGTCTATCTGCACCCCATTAACTCATGCCCAGTCACAAACCTATCGTCCTCGTGTGTTCCATCCAATGACTCCGTGTGCAGCAAAATTAACGAGGATCCTCCTTATGCGCTGTCGCTTACTCTACGAAAATATACATTTCTGTATATAAGTAAGCGCCTTAGCGCGTCTCACTGCACGCGCGCATATGCGTAGATGCGGACTAAGATGGATAAATGGATCTAGAGGTCACACCAGATCACCCCTTATAGCTCAGCACCTGGTGATCCTCCCATCACTCAGCACCTGGTGATCCTCCCATCCCTCAGCACCTGGCGATCCTCCCATCGCTCAGCACCTGGTGATCCTCCCATCGCTCAGCACCTGGTGATCCTCCCATCGCTCAGCACCTGGTGATGGGAGGATCCCCAGCACCTGGTGATGGGAGGATCCCCAGCACCTGGTGATGGGAGGATCGCTGAGCACCTGACGTGGGTCGTCCTCACCGCAGCAGATGGCCGCACGATGATTTGCACCCACGCCGGGGATCAACGAACAAAATCAGCACACACTTCCAGACACGTTATCCAACTTTTCCGGAGTTCACTCGTGAAGAACAGGACCCCTAAGCCTCACTGGGCCACGCGTGAGTGCCTCTACGGCTGCACTGCCTGGGCTGCCTGTGAATGAGTGAGCGAGTGCGTGAGTGCGTGCGTGTTCTGAAAAGTGCTGAGGTGAATGACGTTTGCCTCAAGCATCGTAAAAACCCAAATATCACGCACCGAGTGCTTCACTGTCATCCATGACACCCAAAATGGTGCCACGTGGCGCAAATCAAAGGTGTAGGTGGAACATTCGTGCCTCCTGAGCTTTGGCTCATGGGCGTGCAATCACAGGGGGCTGGGCAACGATCGTAGCATGCTTCATGTCCGATAAGGCAACCCCTCACCCACCTGGTGCAGAGCTTCCTTGTCAGCCTGCGTCGCCATGGATTGCTCCAGGTCTTCGTAATAGAGTGCCCCATGCTGAGCCCCCCCAACGCTAACTCTGAGCTGCACCGCCATTGCTCTCAACGACTTCGTACGACCGAGAGGGGCTGCACCAACATAATTATAGACGATGATGGCAGCAAAATGCTGTGGCAAGGATAGAGGATGCACCTGACGGGGTAACCATCGCTGCGGCCCTGAGTCGCTGCGAGTCCACGTGGCATCGAGCAAGCAGGGAAGAGCGCGTGGCTTTTATGCCGGAGAAGGGGGGCCGAGGGCGCACCTGCGCGCGCAGTGCATCCGCTCCACTAAGCTTTAACCACACCTGGGACCCACCAATCCCCTCTCTTCCCCCGGATCATAATGAAGCACCATCTCAGTCACTCGGGAATCACTGGCTAGCTGTTGGATGGGTCCCCGAGCGATCATGCGTGGGCAGCACTGTTCGGTGGCACTCGCTCATGCGGAACGTTGAATAAGGGAGCATGAGTATTCTGCTAAAATTGGAGCCTGCGGAATTTTAGAGGTTTCTGTGCCGGTAGATCGATTAGGGTTTCCTGAGCCGTTAGATAAAATCAGCAGCTGAGTTAGACCTGACGCCAAAAGTATTTAGGAGTTCCGACTACGGGAATCCGCAGCTCTGTACTTTTCCCTTCGCATAAGAACTTCACAAGACATTTTCCTCGCGGGAAATTCTTAGTTTTTATCCCACATTTTAACGTTACTGTGGAAGTCTAAAACTCTTGACGACTTTCGAAAATTGTCGATCAAGAAGGTGAGGAAGGCGAGTCGGAGCACACCTCTGGCGTGTCAGAACAACCGGCACCGAAGACCGGGATGGAATCCTTGTTGGAGCAACAGGGCGCCATGATGAAGCTCATGATGGAGCAAATGAAAACTC
>LGRX02006829.1:0-11192 GCA_001247695.2 Cymbomonas tetramitiformis
GCACCATGTGCAGTGTGGCGTATGTGGTCAGGCCACAGGCCGCACCGTGTGCAGTGTGGCGTATGTGGTCAGGCCACAGGCTGCACCATGTGCAGTGTGGCGTATGTGGTCAGGCCACAGGCCGCACCGTGTGCAATGTGGCGTATGTGGTCAGGCCACAGGCTGCACCATGTGCAGTGTGGCGTATGTGGTCAGGCCACAGGCAGCACCGTGTGCAGTGTGGCGTATGTGGTCAGGCCACAGGCAGCACCGTGTGCAGTGTGGCGTATGTGGTCAGGCCACAGGCTGCACCGTGTGCAGTGTGGCGTATGTGGTCCGGCCACAGGCTGCACCGTGTGCAGTGTGACGTATGTGGTCAGGACACAAGCTGCACCTTGTACAGTGTGGCGTATGTGGTCAGGCCACAGGCTGCACCATGTGCAGTGTGGCGTATGTGGTCAGGCCACAGGCACCGTGTGGGAAAAACCTGTATTCACAATTAGTTATCCTACGGCAACAGACTTTACTAGCAACCTGCATTCATCATTCACTGTCATTCAAATCATTTCACTGCTGACATTCAAATCAATTCTGCTGTACACTGTTAGACTGGAACTGATATGTACTCTGTACAGTGCTGTATAACTGGAGGGAAAACTGAACACTGAACTTATTAGGTCGACACGTTGTATCGCCGATTCATTATTCAAAACGAGTTTACTATCAGACAATCTATCAAGCTAAATACTTGTAACCAAAACTGTTTCAGTGATACATGATATATAACCATGAAGACAGTTTTGTACAGAGTATCTAGGATTAGCTTGTCCTAGGTTATGGGCCTGGTCTCACGCTGACCCTGTGAGACACTGTGACTCTGTGTATGAGTGACAAATTTACTGTATTCAAACACACGAGGTCGCGGTTTTTCTCTGATATTCAACCACTGAGAATGGACACAGTGGATGAAGATACGAAGCCTGAGCTTCAATCTGAGCCTCCTGCTTTTGAAGGCCAGGATTTATCTAGCTTGCTGTTACAGCAAATGAAGCTCGTCGAGGACTTGACTCGAAAGCTTCTGGTGGCAGAACAGCCTAAGTACTGCTCAATCACTGGAACCAATGCACCTAAGGTGGTACAGAATGTGCTGAAGTCGCTGGGCTCGGACACGAAGTACTCTGGCAGTGAGAGGAACAACTTTGAGTCGTGGACTCGTTTCAGTACACAGCTGCAATCAGCTGTTTTATTCTATCCAGAACTTCTGGAGTTGGTCACTGAAGATAAAATCAGTGATATTGCGAATCTGAAGGACGTGCAGGACGTATCTGCTCCTGGAGACTTTTATGAGGCTGCTGGTGTCTCCAGACCGAAAAGTATCATCACAGTTCCTGGTATGTTATCACTGCCTAGTTATGTACTATCGAGTATCTTGGTTCAGTCGACAACTGGCGATGCTTTTGACCTCGTCAGAAGGTGTGAATCGGACGGACTGAAGGCTTACCGTAAACTGCGTACTCGTGTGGAGCCGCAACTGTTTGGCCAGCTTGCTTCTTCCATCAAGAAGCTGTCGCAGTTGACAATTAACTCCACTACGGACCCTGTGAAACAGCTTGGACTTTTCGCAGATATTCGGTCCTCAATTTCCAAGTACGGAGGAGAGCAACTTGACCCTCGGACAGTGGAGGTCATGACTCTCGCGTTTGCTGTTACGGCTTTGCCTGCGTCGTATGCACACGTGGTTGCAGACCTCGGACGTGAGACTGCTCCTACTTTTGATCTACTGATACAACGCAGTGACTACTATTTTGTGAATGTTCTACAGCAGTCGCAGCCTACAGATATTGCGGCGGTGGCGAAGGGTGTCTTGGCCGATCGCCGGCGACAAGCTGACGAGAAGAAGACCAATGACGCGCGAAGGCTGGTATGTGCAGTGTGTTCGGGTTCTCACCCGTCGGAGACGTGCTGGCTGGTTAAGCCGGAGCTCATGGAGGAGTATTTGAAAGAGCATCCTGACCGAGAGCAATCTTGCAGGCAGCTTCACGCCAAGAAGAAGAAGAAGTTGTCGCGCGAGAAGACGGATACGGTGGCTGCTGCAGTATCTGTGTCAGCTACGGCAACTACCGCAGACCAAATCTGGGAGGCGGAGGAGCACGACGAATTCCCGTGTGCGTGTCCGGCTGTACAACACTGCGCAGATCAAGTTACGATCTACACTGGGGAACTGCTAAGTGATACGTGGGTGCACGGTGTGACGGAAACGGACGGTGCGGAGCCGTATGTTTCATCCGGCGACGCTATCTCTTCTTCTTCCTATGTTGCTGCGGGCGCAGTGAATCTTCCTTCGTTCTCGCGGGTGCTATATTATGACTGTATGGCCACGAGAACGGTGCTTAATGACTTATCCTACTTCATCCCTGGAAGCCTCAACGCTGACGAGGCTGTTTCTTTTGCAGTCATGGCTGGTGCGGTTACGACGTCACGCGGGTCGGGTATGGCCTATGTGCGGTTGTACAATCATGTTACGCAGCAGGTGGACGTACTATGCCTTGAGGCACAGTTTGTGCCTGACTCACCTTTCAATCTTCTATCGGCGGTGTGCCTGGAAGACAGGTACAAACTATACGGGCAGCTGCTCAACCGGGAACTCATCAGCAAGGACGGTGAGGCATGCTACAAGCTGGAGCGGGAAGGTGTTCTTTTTGTTCTACCTGAAGCTGTCGAGGCTCCACGTGAAGCAGCTTTTCCCACGGTGGCGGCGAAGGTTACTCGTGACGTTGTCAACTGGAAGTTCACCGACTTTCAGCGCTGGAATGAGGAGAAGGGTCCTTTCGACGTGGATTTGTGTGCTGACAAGCACAATGCGCAGCTTGCGGAGTTCTATTCTGAGGACGACTCCGTCTTTGATCATTGTCTGGCTGGTCGTGCTTTCTACGCTAACATGCCCTTTGTCGACTCTTTCATTTCAGAACTTCTGGTGAAAATTCTGACGGACTTTCGCAAGGACCCCGGGCACACCAAGTTCCTGCTGGTGCTGCCGTACAAACCATCGTCAACCTGGTGGTCTCTTCTTATGAAATTTGAGGAGATACACGTCTACTCTAAGGGCAGCGTCATCTTTTCTGCATCGAAAGACCAATGCTATCGTACGGAGGAGCTGACCGAATCGGAGCCGGGACGGGTGTGGATAACTGGCACACCGTGGCCTGTTGGACTCTTTTATCTTGACCAATTTACAGTTGGTCGTGTGGACGCCAAGCTACTGGTACACCTACGACTGGGCCACATCTGTGACAGCTATATTGCATCCATGGATATGCAGGGTGTGGACCTCGGTGTCAACTCAGAGGAACTTCGTGACAGTGATCTAGTGCGTTGTTCTGAGCAATGTATGCCGTGCCAGGTAGCCAAGCCGACTAGACCATCGCAAACTGCGGACCGTGGTCGTGTTCCTAAACACGTCAGGAAAGCTGTACAGCGCCGTGAAAAGTCTGTGCGTTTTGGCCAGTTAACTTTCACTGACCATGCAGGACCCTTCTGTGCATCGACAGCAGGCTATATAGGCTATACCGTACACGTAGATGATTTTTCTGGCTTTGCTCACATCTATTTCTGGAAGAGAAAACTCGAGTACGTTGATGCACTAGCTCAGTATCATCAACTGGTACGTGTGACCGGCAGAGCTATCCTTGGTGAGGACTCGACCGTACAGGAACTGGTGTACGACATCGATGTGCTGACTCTTCAGTCAGACGGTGACTCTACCATTGTGGCGGGCAAGGCGGCAGCCTATTGTGCAGAACACGGAATTCTGCAACGAACAACTTCACCCTACCTACATGAGAACAACTCTAGAGTCGAGACATTCAACCGACTGCTACAGGCAAAGGCACGAGCAATGCTGGCCGCTGCTGGACTGCCAGCAGCTATGTGGCCATTGGCTTTTCGACACTCTGTCTACTTACTCAATCGACTCCACAGGGCAGATCTCGGTATGCACTCTCCTCTGCAGTTGCTTGGCCAGAAGGTTGAATTGAGTTCGCTCCGGATCTTTGGTTGCAGGGCCTATGCTTTTGTCGATGCCTCACTCCGAACAAAGCTGGCCGATCGTGCGACACCACTACTCTACGTTGGGCACGATGAGCGATCCACTGCCTATCTTCTATACTGCGAGACACGATGCAAGGTGGTGCGCAGTGGCATGGTTCGATTTGATGAACGTATCACCACCACTGGCAAGCTCGCGCTCAGCTGGGATCCGTCGGCAGTCGTACCACTTCGCTCGATTTTCGACTGTCTGCGTCTCGATGGACCTTTCTTCAACAGTTTCACCGGGAGTCCTTCAGTGATTTTGGACTACTCGGCTTATGTCATCACCGACTCCGATGAGTTCACAACGGTGGTGAAGCTGCAGCGAACATCGAGCTCCAACTCAACATTCTGGGTCGCACTCAGTACCTTTCTTGCACACTTTTCCTCCACTCTGCAGCTGCTGCAGGACTTTGTTGCGAGTGTTCCTGTGAATCGGTTCTATCCCCTCTTTGCCTTCGTCACTGTTCAACTCACCTCAGAGGGGGCATGGGAGGATGCTGTCGTGTGTTCTACTGCGCGGTTGCAGCATTCCTTACCGTATCAGGTGCTGCTGCTGCGAGACTGTGGTCATTCCGACAGGACGGTGGATGTGCCCGAGAAAGCCGTGCGATTTTCGACTCAACACGTTGCACTGGCGGCAACGGAGCAGCGGCAATGGCTACCACCTGGTGTGACGAAGCCGAAGAATTGGGCACAGGTGCTCAGTGCACCGGACACACTGGAGTGGCAGGAGTCGGATAAGAAAGAGGAGAACGCACTCATCGACCTGAAGCGTGCCATTATACCGGTACAGCGACTACCCTCTGGAGTCACGGCGCTTGGTATGAAGGCGATTTACAAGCCCAAGATAGACTCTGCGAACGTTTTGACTGAACGGAAATCACGCTGGGTGGTCTTCGGCAACAAGCAAACTCATGGAGTTAACTACGAAGAGGTGTATGCACCCTGTACGCAACTCACCACTCTGCGACTTCTTCTCACACTTGCTCTTATCATGGGTCTGCTCGCTTTCTGCATGGACGTTGTCACGTGTTTCTTGAACAGCGAGCTGGACATTCAGAATCCTATCTTTGTACGGTGGCCTGACGGTCGCTTGGTGCGTGGAACTCACTATGGACGTTTGGCGAAGAGTATGTACGGACTCAAGCAGGCACCGAGGGTTTGGTACTTTACCATGAAACGCTGGCTGCTTTCTTATGACAGCAGGCTGGCAGACTCGAACATCGACCCTTGTCTCTTCTACATCTACGAACCCACGGTGCTCATCGTATTCATTTACATCCACGTTGACAACTTTCTTGTCGTCACCTCGTCGGAGGAGTGGAAGCAGCGTTTCTTCACCGACTTCAATCGAGCTTATCCCTGCGTGGACGAAGGGCCTCTGGCAGAAATCCTGGGCATCGGGGTAGTGTACCGGGACACTGGACTTATCCGGGAGTATCGCCTGCATCAGGAGGGCTTTATACACCGTATGCTGGACAGGTATGGTATGGCTGACTGCAATCCCAGCCCGACACCAATGGAGCCGAAGCTCAATCTGACACCGGCGGACTCACAAACATCGGCATCGCAGCGACCGTATGCCAATCTGGCCATGGAACTGATGTGGCTGGCACGCTGTACTCGGCCAGATATCATTACAGCGGTGTGCTATCTAGCGCGATTTATGCACTGTCACACGGAGGAGCACTGGCAGCATCTGCTGCGGGTACTGAGGTACCTCAAAGGTACTGTGAGTGTATGTTTGACCCTGCAGTGCAGTTCACCTGCGACTCACTCTGCTGCACTTGTTCTAACGGGGTATTCAGACGCAGACCACGCAGCGGACAGAGTTACACGTCGTTCTGTGACAGGCTCATTGGTGCAACTGAATGGCAGCACCATCATGTTTTCATCACGACTGCAGAAGACAGTGGCATTGAGCACTGCTGACAGCGAGCTGGTTGCTCTATCTGAGACGTCACGAGACATTGAGCATCTCATTCATCTTCTTTCAGAGTTTGCTACGGTGCAGTTGCCAGTGGTTCTTCACGGGGACAATCATGCATCTATACTCCAGGCGGAGAGTGCACTCAACAACCCAGCAACGAGGCACATTGCAGTTCGAGACAGATATGTAGCCAAGCTGGTAGAACTAGGCCGGATAACAATTGCAAAAGTTCCATCGCCACAGAATCTTGCAGACTTTTTCACGAAGTCAGTGCTGGCAGACAGGTTCCGCTTATTGCGCTCTATTGTGCTTCGGTATTTCCTGGGCACAGTTGTATGACAGGTTTTCGGGTGCTTCTACTGCAATGAGACGATATCACAGCTCGAAGCACGGAGGAGTGGGACAAACCTGTATTCACAATTAGTTATCCTACGGCAACAGACTTTACTAGCAACCTGCATTCATCATTCACTGTCATTCAAATCATTTCACTGCTGACATTCAAATCAATTCTGCTGTACACTGTTAGACTGGAACTGATATGTACTCTGTACAGTGCTGTATAACTGGAGGGAAAACTGAACACTGAACTTATTAGGTCGACACGTTGTATCGCCGATTCATTATTCAAAACGAGTTTACTATCAGACAATCTATCAAGCTAAATACTTGTAACCAAAACTGTTTCAGTGATACATGATATATAACCATGAAGACAGTTTTGTACAGAGTATCTAGGATTAGCTTGTCCTACCGTGTACAGTGTGGCGTATGTGGTCAGGCCACGGGTTGCACCGTGTGCAGTTTGGCGTATGTGGTCAGGCCACAGGCTGCACCGTGTGCTGTGTGGCGCATGTGGTCAGGCCACAGGCTGCACCGTGTGCAGTGTGGCGTATGTGGTCAGGCCACAGGCCGCACCGTGTGCAGTGTGGCGTATGTGGTAAGGCCACAGGCTGCACCGTGTGCAGTGTGGCGTATGTGGTCAGGCCACAGGTTGCACCGTGTGCAGTGTGGCGTATGTGGTCAAGCCACATGCTGCACCATGTGCAGTGTGGCGTATGTGGTCAGGCCACAGGCTGCACCGTGTGCAATGTGGCGTATGTGGTCAGGCCACAGGCTGCACCGTGTGCAGTGTGGCGTATGTGGTCAGGCCACAGGTTGCACCGTGTGCAGTGTGGCGTATGTGGTCAGGCCACAGGCTGCACCGTGTGCAGTGTGGCGTATGTGGTCAGGCCACAGGCTGCACCGTGTGCAGTGTGACGTATGTGGTCAGGCCACAAGTCGCACCGTGTACAATGTGGCGTATGTGGTCAGGCCACAGGCTGCACCGTGTGCAGTGTGGCGCATGTGGTCAAGCCACAGGCAGCACCATGTGCAGTGTGGCGTATGTGGTCAGGCCACAGGCTGCACCATGTGCAGTGTGGCGTGTGTGGTCAAGCCACAGGCTGCACCGTGTGCAGTGTGGCGTATGTGGTCAAGCCACATGCTGCACCATGTGCAGTGTGGCGTATGTGGACAGGCCACAGGCTGCACCGTGTACAGTGTGGCGCATGTGGTCAGGCCACAGGCTGCACCATGTGCAGTGTGGCGTATGTGGTCAAGCCACAAGTTGCACCGTGTGCAGTGTGGCGTATGTGGTCAGGCCACAGGCTGCACCGTGTGCAGTGTGGCGTGTGTGGTCAGGCCACAGGCTGCACCGTGTACAGTGTGGCATATGTGGTCAGGCCACAGGCTGCACCGTGTACAGTGTGGCGCATGTGGTCAGGCCACAGGCTGCGCCATGTGCAGTGTGGCGTATGTGGTCAGGCCACAGGCTGCACCATGTGCAGTGTGGCGTATGTGGTCAGGCCACAGGCTGCACCATGTGCAATGTGGCGTATGTGGTCAGGCCACAGGCTGCACCGTGTACAATGTGGCGTATGTGGTCAGGCCACAGGCTGCACCATGTGCAGTGTGGCGTATGTGGTCAGGCCACAGGCTGCACGGTGTGCAGTGTGGCGTGTGTGGTCAGGCCACAGGCTGCACCGTGTGCAGTGTGGCGCATGTGGTCAGGCCATAGGCTGCACCGTGTGCAGTGTGGCGTATGTGGTCAGGCCACAGGCTGCAGCGTGTACAGTGTGGCGTTTGTGGTCAGGCCACAGGCTGCACCATGTGCGAGTGGCGTATGTGGTCAGGCCACGGGCTGCACCATGCACAGTGTGGCGTATGTGGTCAGGCCACAAGCTGCACCTTGTACTGTGTGGCGTATGTGGTCAGTCCACAGGTTGCACCGTGTGCAGTGTGGCGTATGTGGTCAGGCCACAGGCTGCACCATGTGCCGTGTGGCGTATATGGTCAGGCCACAGGCTGCACCGTGTGCAATGTGGCGTATGTGGTCAGGCCACAAGTTGCACCGTGTGCAGTGTGGCGTATGTGGCCAGGCCACAGGCTGCACGGTGTGCAGTGTGGCGTATGTGGTCAGGCCACAGGCTGCACCGTGTGCAGTGTGGCGTATGTGGTCAGGCCACAAGTTGCACCGTGTGCAGTGTGACGTATGTGGTCAAGCCACAAGTCGTATCGTGTACAATGTGGCGTATGTGGTCAGGCCACAGGCTGCACCAAGTGCAGTGTGGCGTATGTGGTCAGGCCACAGGCTGCACCGTGTGCAGTGTGGCGTGTGTGGTCAGGCAACAGGCTGCACCGTGTATAGTTTGGCGTGTGTGGTCAGGCCACAGGCTGCACCGTGTGCAGTGTGGCGTATGTGGTCAGGCCACAGGCTGCACCATGTGCAGTGTGGCGTATGTGGTCAGGCCACAGGTTGCACCATGTGCAGTGTGGCGTATGTGGTCAGGCCACAGGCTGCACTGTGTGTGGTGTGGCGTATGTGGTCAGGCCATAGGTTGCACCATGTGCAATGTGACGTATGTGGTCAGGCCACAGGCTGCACCGTGTACAGTGTGGCGTATGTGGTCAGGCCACAGGCTGCACCATGTGCAGTGTGGCGTATGTGGTCAGGCCACAGGCTGCACCGTGTGCAGTGTGGCGTGTGTGGTCAGGCCACAGGCTGCACCGTGTATAGTTTGGCGTATGTGGTCAGGCCACAGGCTGCACCGTGTGCAGTGTGGCGTATGTGGTCAGGCCACAGGTTGCACCGGTGTACAGTGTGGCGTATGTGGTCAGGCCACAGGCTGCACCATGTGCAATGTGGCGTATGTGGTCAGGCCACAGGCTGCACCGTGTGCAGTGTGGCGTATGTGGTCAAGCCACATGCTGCACCATGTGCAATGTGGCGTATGTGGTCAGGCCACAGGCTGCACCGTGTGCAGTGTGGCGTATGTGGTCAAGCCACATGCTGCACCATGTGCAATGTGGCGTATGTGGTCAGGCCACAGGCTGCACCGTGTGCAGTGTGGCGTATGTGGTCAGGCCACAGGCTGCACCGTGTGCAGTGTGGCGTATGTGGCCAGGCCACAGGCTGCACCGTGTGCAGTGTGACGTATGTGGTCAGGACACAAGCTGCACCTTGTACAGTGTGGCGTATGTGGTCAGGCCACAGGCAGCACCGTGTGCAGTGTGGCGTATGTGGTCAAGCCACATGCTGCACCATGTGCAATGTGGCGTATGTGGTCAGGCCACAGGCAGCACCGTGTGCAGTGTGGCGTATGTGGTCAAGCCACATGCTGCACCTTGTACAGTGTGGCGTATGTGGTCAGGCCACAGGTTGCACCGTGTGCAGTGTGGCGTATGTGGTCAGGCCACAGGCAGCACCATGTGCAGTGTGGCGTATATGGTCAGGCCACAGGCTGCACCGTGTGCAATGTGGCGTATGTGGTCAGGCCACAGGCTGCACCGTGTGCAGTGTGGCGTATGTGGTCAGGCCACATGCCGCACCTTGTGCAGTGTGGCGTATGTGGTCAGGCCACAGGCTGCACCATGTGCAGTGTGGCGTATGTGGTCAGGCCACAGGTTGCACCATGTGCAGTGTGGCGTATGTGGTCAGGCCACAGGCTGCACCGTGTGCAGTGTGGCGTATGTGGTCAGGCCATAAGTTGCACCGTGTGCAGTGTGGCGTATGTGGTCAGGCCACATGCCGCACCTTGTGCAGTGTGGCGTATGTGGTCAGGCCACAGGCTGCACCATGTGCAGTGTGGCGTATGTGGTCAGGCCACAGGTTGCACCATGTGCAGTGTGGCGTATGTGGTCAGGCCACAGGCTGCACTGTGTGTGGTGTGGCGTATGTGGCCAGGCCATAGGCTGCACCATGTGCAATGTGACGTATGTGGTCAGGCCACAGGCTGCACCGTGTACAGTGTGGCGTATGTGGTCAGGCCACAGGCTGCACCATGTGCAGTGTGGCGTATGTGGTCAGGCCACAGGCTGCACCGTGTGCAGTGTGGCGTGTGTGGTCAGGCCACAGGCTGCACCGTGTATAGTTTGGCGTATGTGGTCAGGCCACAGGCTGCACCGTGTGCAGTGTGGCGTATGTGGTCAGGCCACAGGTTGCACCGGTGTACAGTGTGGCGTATGTGGTCAGGCCACAGGCTGCACCATGTGCAATGTGGCGTATGTGGTCAGGCCACAGGCTGCACCGTGTGCAGTGTGGCGTATGTGGTCAAGCCACATGCTGCACCATGTGCAATGTGGCGTATGTGGTCAGGCCACAGGCTGCACCGTGTGCAGTGTGGCGTATGTGGTCAAGCCACATGCTGCACCATGTGCAATGTGGCGTATGTGGTCAGGCCACAGGCTGCACCGTGTGCAGTGTGGCGTATGTGGTCAGGCCACAGGCTGCACCGTGTGCAGTGTGGCGTATGTGGCCAGGCCACAGGCTGCACCGTGTGCAGTGTGACGTATGTGGTCAGGACACAAGCTGCACCTTGTACAGTGTGGCGTATGTGGTCAGGCCACAGGTTGCACCATGTGCAGTGTGACGTATGTGGTCAGGCCACAGGCAGCACCATGTGCAGTGTGGCGTATATGGTCAGGCCACAGGCTGCACCGTGTGCAATGTGGCGTATGTGGTCAGGCCACAGGCTGCACCGTGTGCAGTGTGGCGTATGTGGTCAGGCCACATGCCGCACCTTGTGCAGTGTGGCGTATGTGGTCAGGCCACAGGCTGCACCATGTGCAGTGTGGCGTATGTGGTCAGGCCACAGGTTGCACCATGTGCAGTGTGGCGTATGTGGTCAGGCCACTGGCTGCACTGTGTGTGGTG
>LGRX02006831.1:0-17722 GCA_001247695.2 Cymbomonas tetramitiformis
CAACATCTGGAAATGCGCTCTTCGCTTATGTGGCGTGAAGCGTTGAACAAGGTGCCGGATTGGGACAAACTTCCTAGCGGAATGGTAACCCTTACCGGAGGAAAGCTAGAGGTGTTTCATGAAACCGCGAAACACGGAAGGGGGGGAATATTGACGGACTTCTACGACAACTTCCTCGACGACGAAGATCGGAAGCACTTGAACGTCTTCGTCAACGAGGTGGAGACGCAAGTCTTAGAAAAGCTACGTAACTCGTACACCGTCGAGAACAAAGCGTTTTTAATCAACGACAACCTGGTTGCAGAGAATTCGGGGAAGGTCCTCTCGTCCCTAAGGGGGTGGCAACCTTGGCATCTTGACCAGCCGTTGAACCAGCCCCTCACCGAGCCCGCCCAGCACTTGGCGATCGTCGCCTACTTGGGCCCATGTTCCCCAACAAGGGTGTGCTCTGCGCCAACCCCGTCGTTGGAAGCGTCGATTGACCTATTAGGCCAATCGACGCAAGAGAACTTGAGGCTGAACTGCGATACAGCTTTCCGTGAGCAGCGCGCTCTAATGCTCCCGAAGGAAACCCTCGACGCCTTCGCGGTGAACGTTGGGGGGAAGGAGAAAGTGGAGTTGGGCGAGTGCGCCGTTGTGGGGGGGGTTCACCAAGGGGTGTCCAATGCGGATGGCACGCCCCGAATAGTGTTCTCCGCCAACTTGGCCTTGAAGGACGTGGCCTCATACGACCCGGATGTGCAGCTTAACCCAGTCAACTCGCCCATCCACTGGGGTTTTCTCGACTTCGCTGCCAAGGAGTACGTCAAGTACTTCCTCGCGGGCACGGACCTCGCCCCCAGGGTGGACGATGCCAACGTGAAAGTGCTCAATACTTTGGGGGCAGACGTTATGAAGTGCTTGGACAAAGTCACGAACAAGCGAAGGCGTGAAGCGGAGGGTGCTCGCATCTTACTATCACTTATCGACCCAAGGAAACTTTGTTAAAGTACGAAACAAGTATGCCCCAACCATGTTGCGACCACTGCGAACGGAAAGCGTGGCTCCGCGCTCGGTTCAACCGGGACTTGCAAGACCTGCAACAAGCTTTCGCCAACAATTTTGAAGGATACGCCGACCACGAGTGGTTCCTTGCAAGGTGGGCGGTAGTGGGTAGGGACCTAGCCGATATTCCCTTGCCACAACCTGACCGGCTCACTTGCAAAAGTTGCTTCAAGAACATTTGGCTACCACATGCTACCACGGATATTTACTTCACCTCCTGGGCCAAGTGGGATTTTTTTATAAAGTAAAGCAAAGTAAAGAGGTTGCTAGATTGATTCAAAAAAATACTTGAGAATAGTGTGTACACAAAATATTAATACTTGCTATTACACTTATGTACACCTGAAGAAAATTGTCTATTCCTTAGCTACGCATAGTCCGCACAACCATGTTCCTGCTGGGATCTTGCTTAGGCTTGGACGCAAGCAAAAAATATGGAAGCCCTTATTGCACACGTCGCATAACAGCATTTCATCTCCGTTGTCTTCTTCACCGCACAGTTCGCACGATAAACTTTTAGGAACTTGCTGCGAGCATCTAGCTTCCATGTCTAGCTCTACCACCTCGCGCGCTCGCTTGGATGCTTCCCGTTTCAGTTTCGCGGTGATCTTCCCAAGGGGTTGCCTTTTCAAGGCGCCAACCGGTTTTCTCGGGCGTCCCACTTGTGGGTGTCGGCCAATTATGTCGAGATGTTTTTCAAGAGGCGCCTTAAACTTCCCTTTGAATAAGCCAACAGCAATACTACATGCACACGTGACGCTCTCCGCGTAGATAGGGCACATACACCAGTGGTGCCCAAATTCGGTGACGTTATTAGCGTCCAATGGTCGTAAGATCACAAAAGACTTGTAGGTGTTCATGAACTGCTCGAAGGTGACAACCGTCGCAGGAGGGTGTTCAGGGTCGCGCATAAGGGCGAGGAACTTTACCACAAGGGGAGCAATCTCTTTCCTTTTATCCGCGATAGTGGAAGCACTCAACTTCTCGAAGGTCTTAAGGGAGGGAACGACATAGGAAGGACGGTCTGTAACCCCCAAGACGCCGGTCGTGCGCGTCATAAGCTCGAGCATGTTGTTGTCAATCATAAGTAGCGCCTCCCGCCAAATAGCTTGTGTAATAACTGGAGTCGTAGGTATTGGGTGTTGCCCGTCGTAGATCGTCTCCTCGTGCATGTATTTTAGCGCAGAAGGATGGAATACCTCGAGTTGGAGTTGCTTACGCAAGGTCATCTCGTCTTTCACGTGTCTATTCACGCACTCGGGACTATTCTGCGTAGATTGGATCCCTTCTGGCATGAAGCCGAGAACCCACCCACCCCACTTGCCCCACCAAGTCTCCCACGAACCAGTTGCAAATATACTCTTCATCACGCTTGTATAGTTCGATGAAGAGCTTGAATGCACTATCACGAGCACCAACGATGGTGATGTTGTGTATTTCCGTAACGCCCTGCTTGAAGCCGTTAACGTTATGAGCGTCGTTGAATAGCGCGGTCTTCTCGTTAAGCTTCATCATGCAATGCGACCAACATATTCCTTGCGTAATCTCTTCCGCGACAAGTGTACAGAGGTTCGTAGGTAACCTCAAATGCTCTAGGACATGCGTGATGGTTTCCGGAAGCTTGGCGTTAGCGTTGAAGAAAGCGAGGGAGTGATCCAAAGTATGATAACGAGGTTGCCACACTTTATGGAAACCAAGTTGCATAGCCGCGATCAAGCAAAAGTCCACTATTTGCGAAGCATAGGCGTCCTCGTGCGATTTGATGGCGAGCGCCCCGAGACGAAAACGCTTATCCAAGTAGGAAGACCCGTTGCATTCAAGGGGTAAGCCTTGCCAGTTCGTCTTGTACGTGTCGTCGCGTGAGCGGTGATCCTTTGCGAGAAGTACCTCGAGTTTCCCCCAAGTGGTGTAAATCACGCACCACCTTTTGCGTTTCTGCGCTGCGACATAATCCTTGACGAGTTCGGTGTAGTTCTTGTAAAGGGCACGCAAGTTCAACTTCCCTTTGTAAAACCGTTTCGAACGCGTACTCCACCCTTGGACGACAAGCATGTTCTCTAAGATATGCACGAAGTACTCAGCAGACTCGCAAGCAAGAATTGAGTTGAAATGTGCTTGAAGGTTCCGTTCATAAACGGAAAAGTCTTCATTCCAACCCGCCAGCTTCCAAGTATTAAGCTCATCTTGGGTTGCTTGGGCTTCGAAAGGAATAGGAGGCAGGGTGTTCGCGGAATTCTCGGCGTAATGTTCCACGGTTTCGAAGCCGCTCGGATTGAGTACTTGTCCTTCAAACATGCAAAGCGTCCCCGCCCTTTTGCGATCGGTCACGGGGATGGCCAACAAGTTGGAGGTCTGGCAAACCTCCATGAACTGACCGCAAGTCTTTATGGTTTTAAGCCCCAAGATTTGTTTGCGATTGTTGTACACAAAGTTCTTTATGACCTTGTAATCAAGGTCGTCATCGGCTTCCATGGCTGTGGTGACTGTGGTACTAAGCTTCTTAAAAATGGCTTTAGGCGGAAGCTTTTCGTGGATCGCCTCCTTACACTTGTCCTTTACAACTTTCGACATACCCTTTCCTATGAAATTAGTATGGTCGTGTGTCCCACGGGAGTACAAGTTGCATGTAACAGTCGGGCCTAAGGTCGTCCCCTTGACAATTTTATAGTGAACTCCACAACCGTGAGTAAAGTTTAAAGCACACTTGAAGTTTTGAGTCACGGCAGAGGTTTTTTTCGATTTATATTGCTTGTTAGCCATGGTCACACCCTCAGGGCTCAAGGTTGCCATCATGTCTTGGCACTCTACATAAGATACACCGTTCAAGACCGTACTCCACACTATGGGGACACGGCTACGCTTCCCCTTCCCCTTTGGTGCAATGAGGAAGTCCTCTTCTTCCTCTTCTTCTCCCTCCGAAGGATATATATCGTCCACATTTTTGCCCGGGCTTGTGAACTCAAAGCCGTCGGGCTCAGCCATGTTATTTTCCTCTCGTTTGGCTACGCGACAACTCTTCGCATGGCATGGCGATAGCTCAACAGGTACAACGTCATGGATGCATGCACCGGTCATAGCCGGATGACATAAAGAAAACTTATTCTAAATTAACGATGAAAATGGGGTATTCTAAACTTATGAAAAAATATTCTAAATTAAATAGCCTACCGTTGATGACACGGTACATCATGCCGATTGAAACATCAAATGAAGTCTTATTTGACTTATTGACACATAAAGTTCATTATGAAGAAATCATAGATGCACACTTCTCCGGCTCTATCATTTATATGAAGGGCACTGACATAGGAGAACGATGGTTTTTCAAATGTGAATAAGCTATATTGTAAGCTTACGACCATCACTTTGACGTCAACAGCCTGAGATACTGATTGTCGAAATTCAAGAGTTGAAGGATTCGATGAATCAACCTTGATACATGTGTTTTGATTGATGAATTGTTGATCCATGGTTTCTCCCCAAATCTTGAGAAGCTGGCACACAAGTTGTTGCCAATGTCTTAAGGAAAGCATCTGAGCAAAGGATTGCCAGTTGTGCCATCAGGCATCGAATTCCATAAACAGCAAAGCCGAGTGAATAAATCCGCCACTCTAGCTATTTGCCCGTCATTCCTTCCAGGTTCATGACAAGAGACAATTCATCAAAGTCATACACCAATGCATAAGTCGCATGCATGGTTGCACAGTTTGTATCCGAATGTCATTCCATCAAGGTTAAGCATCTTGACAGTAACTCTGGCCAACCAAAAGCCTTCCTGTCTTCGGATATCTTGAGCATTCTCATTTCCAGCTCCATTATGGACTAGGAAGCATCATGACTGTGCCTCGCCAGGACGCTAATCCTCAAAGCCGCACACTTGAGGCGAGCCTTATGAGACAATGACCTTTGGCTTGTGGGGCGTCAACCCCTTATCAAATCCTGAACACTTGTTAACACCTGGATAAATGTATCATGATGCAACTTAAGTGGGATTATAAGTTTCACATAATCATATTGTCTACGTATGCTGAAGGCATAACTACCGCATATGGTCACAATAGGTCGCAGCTTCTATAACATTGTGGCTTCTGAGTCAAAAGCTGATAACCAATGACTTTTTGCCAAAAATTGCCGACCAAATAATAATCAGGCCGTGGAAACATATACCCAAGAGGTTTTCGTCCATCGGTCATATATATATATATCAGGGCTGCATCCCAAAAACTGCAATGCGCCTTCGGTGCAATGGGCTGCAACCCGAGAACTGCAGGGTTATATCCCTAACATTTTTTACCCTGCATCAAATTGATATGACAGGAGCAGGTATTGATCCTTCCTTGCTAAGGTGTAGTGAGCCTTGTATAAATCATACCCTTACACAGATACGCATATGCGGGTACCAATATCTGTGAAAAACTGCTAATGCTACCTACCTTTGCCAAAGCCGTGGTTTGTCATCGGATCCTTGGCCAGTCATCCGAGCTACCGGAGATATCGACTGAGGTAGACGGAGTCGTGATCCTAAGTTGTGCTTGACAAACATAACTAAAGAAATTTCACATTAGTACGTGGCGAATCCATTCTCACTCATCGCGATAGATGTTCGTCAAAGCGCGCGTACCGGACCAAATATTGAGGAGTTGAGCAGACCGGGTAAAGGATTATAAGTCCAATCCCGTTAAGCAGGGCCACTCCGTTTGCATTAAAAACAAGCCCCCAAAATCGGGCTCCCCGTTGCCGCCTGTGAACCTCCATAGTAGCTTCAGGAGGGGAGGAAGGGTTGGGTGCACTATATATAACTGTGGAAACATGTACCCAAGGGTTTTCGTCGATCAGTTGTATATATAAGGCCGAGTATCGTTCGTTAAAACGTCGATCATCGTTCGCAAAGGCGTCGACGGCAAGCGCAATATATATCCGTAACGTAGACTTCGGATGCTTTGAATCGTCACTCTGACGCACGATACGTGTGGATCAATCAGTAATCCAGCGTCAATCTGCATCACGAAACGCAATTCATTGAACCTTGAAACGTCACTCTGAAATACGATACGATTTCCAGAAAGGTGGGCTACATCCTAAGAACTGTAAGGTGAGGGACTAAAGTGGACTCAGTTCCCCCCAATAACCTAAAAACACCATGAGGGACGCCTCAAATCGGTGTAAGAAGACTGGTACCAGCAAGAAGCGACAACAACAAAGACATCATAGACATATACAAAGGTATGCCCGTTGTGAGGTCACAACTCTTTTAAGAGGGGAGATCCGTCAGGGTCATGACCGATGACATATGTGTCATACATGTCATACGTGTCATACCTGTCAGACATGTCATACCATGTCATGTCATGTCATGTCGGTCGTGTCATATATTATTATGACAGTCGGCCGTGTCATATATTATTATGACAGTCGGTCGAGTCACATTATTATTATGACAGTCGTCAGTACGGTCGACCATGACTGTACATGTCAAGTCGCGTCATGTATTATTATGACAGTCGTCAGTACGGTCGACGATGACTGTACATGTCGCCAGATGATAATGTCACATCATCTGTCATTATTCAAGGAAAGACTTGAATGACCCTGTCATCGAGAGTTCGTACGTCGAACTCGAAGATGGCAAAGCAAAGATACATCTTGAATACAAACAAGAACCATCTTGGCTTTTAGCATGTGCGGAACACGCATGCACAGTATGAACGAACTAGTCGTTATTACAATACTGGTCGTTCAACCTACGTCTCGGGTTCACAACCCAATGGCGGTACCATCTACGATGATGGGAGACGTATGGTACAAAGTGAGGAAGCGTTGTGCTTCAGCAGTTCTTCATTCAGAGACTGCAACTCACAACCCGCTATACTGTTACACTTGTGTGTGCCGTTCAACAGCACAGTGTTTATTTGATATACTTGTATAATATTTGTGGGCTCGCACATCAGCCCTAACACTTTTATTGATGGCATTATTAGCATTGATACACCGAAGCATTTATCGTACTCTTAGGTATGCACATATAACTTATTTTTATCCGTACGCGGATGTGTAGTATATGTTGTAGCATATGTAATATATGTAGCATATTATGACTATAAACCTCTGCTCCTTATTGCACCTTATGATTTGGAACCTGGCCAAATTACCTTACTTAATCAGCAGCAGCAGCAGCAGCAAAGCGCGAATCCCAACGGGCGACACAGACGAACTTCCGATCTCACGATCGCCAGACGCTAACTAACGATGACAGTGCCACTGCAGTCGCGTACACTTACCGCGGCGCCACCCACGCGTTATGGCATGGCATGTTGGGATGCAAAAAGCGAAACACTGTCGCGCACATGATCCTACGGTCAGATGGCCTAGTAAAGATCTCTTTTTGAGATCGATCCGCCTAGTACTCCATGCATTAGCTAGGGATCGAAACTTCGAAAGTCGTGATATGATATAAATTGTAAACGTGTACTGTGCAGCTGAAGAGGCACCGAAAGCAATGATGATATATTCGATATTGACAATAATTTATAAGCAATGCATCGTCATCTAGGTATTTTCGATACAACATGAATTTTACCAATTCCGATACTTACTTTCAACGTCGCCACACATATATGAAGCGTCGTAGAGCGGGTTTTGATACAGTCATCACTAGTAATTAAATGGGAGATTTGCTGAAAAGAATTTGCGGTCGCGACGCGATAGATTTGATAAGGTACCCGCATCACCGTAGATGTGATAAAAGTCGTACCATACACCGTAGACTTGAATAATCGTCAAACTCTTGAATAATCTACTTACTTTAGGTATAACTATTCATAACTAAATGCTATAACTATGATGATGATGATTATTATTATTATTATTATTATATTATTATATTATTATTATAATTATATTATTATTATATTATTATTTTATTATTATATTATTATTATTTATTATTATATATTATATATTATTATTTATTATATCATTATTATTTAATAATAATATTATTATGTATTGTATATTATTATTATTTATTATTATTTATTATTATTATATATATTATTATTATATATTATTATTTATTATTATATTATTGTTATTTATTATTATATTATTACTATTTATTATTATATTATTACTATTTATTATTATTATATTATTTATAATAATATTATTATTATATAATATATAATATATAATAATAATAATAATAATAAATAATAATCGTATAACGTAGGAGGAACGTATATCGTAGGTTAAAATTGCAGAGATTGAGAAATGATAATATAATCACGTAATAGTTGCGAGATGCATGCATGCATACATGCATGATATGTACAACATATGCATAATCATATATGATCGCACACGTGCCAGACGCTATAAATATTATAGTATACGTTCAACCAATTATTTTATACATGCGTATGTAGATACGGAATGGTCTACTGAATTGGGTACATTCATCTCTGCTTCACTAAGATCCATATCTGAAAAATCTAGCTGCTGATGGGTGACATTTATGAAACGACCGATATCGTGAATGCTTGTAGACACGCTTGCGGATGCGCCTGCGCTTGCGGATGTGCCTGCACCTGAAGCGTTGATTTGTGCGGATCTCATTTCAAAAGCCACTTGCTTCAGATCTTCAAGGGAATGATGATTTGGGTATGTATCTGGTATTATGCGCCTGCGCCTGCGGATGCGCCTGCGGATGCGCCTAAACCTGAAGCGTCGTTGCGCTGATATTTGCGATGATCGATGATGCATAAACGCAGTGGCAATTCATGCAAGACATTTATTCTGAGTATATGCATTGTGTGGACGCGCATGCATGCTACAATTATAAAAACACGCAAGTGACACAACGTGCTTCCTTTTAATAGACATTTACATTTGCAGACGGCGTGCTCACATGTCGCGATGAGATCTAGCGGGCTCCTTTCTACATCGTCTGCATGTCAAACACGCATGGTGCAATTATGAAATATATCTGCCCACAACTCGCTTCCTGTATCGCAACTGTCGAGCATGCGTGTCGGTTGGGATGCATCCAACGGGATATCTGCCAAGACGCCATGCGAATGGAGACGATACACATTTAAATTCGGCCATTTGCACTACCATGCGAGTATAAAATGTCAATCATGATAATCAAGCAAATATATTCAAGCAAATGCGCAGATGACATCACGATATGCAAGTGCGGCATTTGCGATACAGGAAGCGAGTTGTGAGCGTGTGCTTGTGCGAATGGGGTATATGAATAGCAGTGATTACTTGTGCTTCGATACAATTGAATCAATAATTAGATATCCCTCAGATGGGATGCTTCGCTGACAAGTGGCATTACCAATTTATACACCTGTGTGATCAGATCAGATTCTACGCTACGGACACGTTCATGAAGGTACATCGGGATATCCGATATAGATACACACACACACACACACACACACATGAAGCGTCATAGAGCGTGTTTTGATACAGTCATCACTAGTAATTAAATTAGAATTTTGCGGAAAGGTTTCACGGTCGCGACGCGAAATATTTGATATGGCACCCGCATACACCGTAGATTTGATAAAAATCGTTTCATACAGCCGTAGACTTGAAATATCGTCAAACTCTTGAATAATCGTCATTCGGGATGTCCCAGGGGAATTCCCAGGAGTAAACTATTATCCTCTATTATCTTGAGGAATCATATCATATATTCAGATATACTATTTAACATAAACCCAGACAGCAAGAGTTATATCATTTGCTGTCCAAGTCCGAGAGACCAACTCTGTTACCTCTCTTTATTCTCTCCTCTGAGCTCACATATTATTTTCCCCAACTGTTCGCTCAGGCAATGTCACATCCACTCACTAATTTCCCTAATAGTTCGCTACTCTTATTCTCATCGAAATCAGACCCCCCTACTATGGGTGTCTCAGCAGGTACGTCGTGCCTCCTGGCACACGGGAGGCATAGTCAGCCACGTCGGCTGATTATGAAAAACAACGCAACGCCCGATAATTATGTAGAATATAGTCACCTACATGCATGTACTGTACTTTTGTGCACCGTCGGTGCGTATTTATTATTTTTTATTTTCGTATACCTGAAACCCAACGTATATCGAGTTGGTCGCGTAGTTGCAAAACATAAACGATGTTCGCATGCTGAAGCGCTCCCAGCCGACGGTGCAACGTGTTTCATATTCAACACAACAATATGCTCCATATTTAACACATTCACAATGTGTTCCATATCTAACTCATCAGATATGTTTTTTTGTATTCAATACATCAACAGTATGTTCCAGATGTAATTAACACAACAATATGTTGTTACATATTCAACACAACTATCTATATGTTCCAAGCGCAACACATTAACGATGAGTTCCATATTTAACACATCAACAACATGTTCCATTTTTAATACATTAACAATCGGTTCCATATATTTAGCACATTTTAAACGCGATCTATAATTAATACATCGACAATATGTTCCATATTTAGTACATTAACAATATGTTCCATATTCATGCTGGCGTATCTGCTGCCCATTCCACATACATATGATATACGTTGGGTTCCAGGTATATGAAAATAATAAAAATAAAAAAAATACGCACCGACGGTGCACAAAAGTACATGCATGTAGGTGACTATATTCTACATAATTATCGGGCGTTGCGTTGTTTTTCATAATCAGCCGACGTGGCTGACTATGCCTCCCGAATGACGATTATTCAAGAGTTTGACGATTTTTCAAGTCTACGGCTGTATGAACCGATTTTATCGAATCTACGGTGTATGCGGGTACCATATCAAATCTTTCGCGTCGCGACCGTGAAACCTTTTCCGCAAAATTCTAATTTAATTACTAGTGATGACTGTATCAAAACACGCTCTACGACGCTTCATATGTGTGTGTGTGTGTGTGTGTATCTATATCGGATATTCCGATGTACATTCATGAACGTGACCGTAGCGTAGAATCTGATCTTATCACACAGGTGTATAAATTGGCAATGCCACTTGTCAGCGAAGCATCCCAATTGAGGGATTTCTAATTTTTTATTAAATTGCATCGAAGCACAAGTAATCACTGCTATTCATATACCCCATTCGCACAAGCACACGCTCACAACTCGCTTCCTGTATCGCAAATGCCACACTTGCATATCGTGATGCCATCTGCGCATTTGCTTGAATATATTTGCTTGATTATCATGATTGACATTTTATACTCGCATGGTAGTGCCAATGGCTGAATTTAAATGTGTATCGTCTCCATTCGCGTCTTGGCAGATATCCCGTTGGATGCATCCCAACCGACACGCAGGCTCGACATTTGCGATACAGGAAGCGAGTTGTGGGCAGATATATTTCATAATTGCACCATGCGTGTTTGACATGCAGACGATGTAGAAAGGAGCCCGCTAGATCTCATCGCGACATGTGAGCACGCCGTCTGCAAATGTAAATGTCTATTAAAAGGAAGCACGTTGTGCCACTTGCGTGTTTTTATAATTGTAGCATGCATGCGCGTCCACACAATGCATATTGTCTATTACCCGAAGCTAAGTTGGGTGCACCCAACCTAAGAACCATATTTCAAACGTCAATAACTCGTCGAATATCGGACTTACAATGCCAAAGCAATGCTAGGTCATGGGCTACAATTTTCCCTTTGAACAATGGATATGCATTATACCTCTATAATCCAAGATTGCGGGATATAATGAGGCCGTTTCAGTAGGGTATGTGCTGAAATATTCCGGATTTCCCTTAGGTTGGGTGCACAATACCTAAGAACGTGGGTAATATAAGGGACTCCCCGTGACACTCGGAGGTCCTTTGAAAATTCGAAGACCTGTGTCGTCAAGTTCTCAGGTTGCTCTTTCTGCAGTGTCTTGTCAAACGTTTAATCCGAGGTCATCTTGAACCTCAAAACCTCGGTTGAAGTAGCATGCGTAGGTGAACCCCCAAAATCACTTGGAAATTTTACAAGTTTTCCTACCCCCTCGCACACTCCCCAAAATTGCCCACGGATAAGCTTGATTCACTCAATAGTGTAGATGTGTGCGTAAAAGAGGACATCTTCCCCGTCAGTTTGAGCTAATAAAAACCAGAATCCGGTAACGACAACTCCCAATAATCCCACCAAAGGGTAAGTTGGGTGCACCCAACTTAAATGGCTCTTAAGTTGGAACACACTATTCGATGAAAATGAGATTATCATATGTCATTTTTGGATTTATATATATTTCATAAAAATCAGGGTTTAGTGATATTTATGCGCGAAATAGGGATACATAAAGGTAACACGCTAGAAAAGTGCAGTATGCGTACAATGAAAACACCGAAATATGCATACATGTATCATTCTTTATTCAAATGTTTACGAGCAGAGTACTTTTCACCCTATACCGTCGAGGCATGACTGATGCTATCAGTCAGGGCGGTCGACAAATCCTGCTAATTTATTCAGCATTCTCTTCTGGCTCATCTTCATCTAACTCTTCTTCCTCAGAATCGACAGTGGCTGCTTCCTTCCCCTTCCTCGTCGGTTCACTCTTCGTTTTGGGCTTCGTCTCGGGGGCATCCTGATCGGGCTCGGCGTTGAAATTGGTCAGCCGTTGCTGCGCAGAGCTGACCATGTACTGGTCGTGGTCGAAGCCGATCGCGTTCATACCACACCTCATGGCGGCCATGGACGTCGAGCCGACGCCGCAGCAAGCGTCGAGAATCCAGTTGAGTGGATGGCCGTTCTCATCCACCTTGCCCGGATTGTCACCGAGCATGTGGCACTGGATCAGCTCCATCAACAGTGCTAGGGGTTTCTGATGGTTATTCACGACTTTGCCGTCGCGTTTGTACATCTGGTGCACAACCGGGAAGCCGCGCAAAAGTGACGCGCGGCTCAGACGTTCACCGTCCCCAAAATCAAAGTTGAACATCCACTCCGGCTTTTTTAGAAGACTCCCCCGCGGTATCGCTCTTTACATGGTACCCCAGGACGCCACATTCAACGTCACTGTAGCGTACGGACTTGTTGGGGTTCATGTGCACGTTCTGCTTGTGCCAGAAGAACCGCTCCGCGCTGCCGGAGCAGTAATTGTCAATCACCTCTAGGAAATCGTTTTGTTGGACGAAACCGCAAAAGATAGCGACTGTCCATGCCGGGGCGGTGGTCTTGGCGTTGAAAGACTCCAGGAACGGTTGCACCTCCTCCTTGGTCATCGCGTCGGGAGTCTTCTCCTTGTCAAGGGCGTAATAATTGCAGTCGATGATCGTCCCCGTGAAGGGCAGTCTCGGGATGTCCTTCAAATCGTCCATGCTGCCCTTGACGATCTTCCAACGAGGGAACATCGGCACGTCCGTCTGATGTGTGGGCTCGTCGCCCTCCAGGCCCGCCTTTCCTGCAACCTTAGGCTCCGGCCCGTCGGTCCGCGCCTCCCGATAGAGTTTGATGTCGACTTTCACCTCGATCTGTTGCAAGCCTAGGATGTGAGCCGCGCTTGGCGCCTGCGCTTCTTTGAGATTTGCCCGCGCGTTCTCGACGTAATTGAATTGAATTGCTTCGCGGACTGTAAGCAGCCGATCAACGACTCGATTTTCTCTTGGGAGCTCCAGTAGGGGGTGAACTCCTCCTTGAATTCCTCCCAGGTTTGCAATCCCGCCGCGGACACCAAGTGCTTCTGCACCATGCGTTCCTTCTTGAACTGGCTTACTGTATCATATCGCCCCCCTCTTTTACTGAGATCACCTTGTCAATAATCTGGCGCAGATACGTGCCCACCTTGATGTCGAACTCCGCATCCCCATCCAAGCCGCTCAAGTTAATCCAGAACGGCATACCCATGGATTTGGCATTGTGGAGAAACTGAGCTTCTTCCACCAAAATGCCTGCCCCTCTAGACGAGCCCGCTCCGTCCCCGCCTCCTCGTTGCGCCTCGTCTTCCAGCTGTAAGTAAAAAAAAAAAACATTTTTAGCATGTCTCAAAATATAGAAAAGAATGCTTTGGGAGGGAAAACACCGTTTGAAGCTGAAGCAGAAAAATAATTTACCTGTCGGTTGGAGGTGGCCTTTTTGCCAGCTTTCTTGGAGGGTCCGCTAGCGGGCGAAGATGAGGCCTTGCGCTTTTTGGTCTTCGAAGCCAAAGGGGTTTTCATGCCCTTCAGGTCAAACCTTCTGTAAGCCTCCATGATGCTAACGCAGAGGTCCCACGTCTGCGGCCGGAAATTGGCAACGGTCCAGTGCATGAAGTAGACGTTGATAAGCGTGCTGCCGAACACAGAATGCTTGGACATCGCTATTTGCTTGCTTCACATGCGTCTCCATCGACTGGTTCAAGTGAGACATTACGGGGTACCAATCTGTGACCCGATCGAGGTGAGCGTTGATGTCATCGTCCAGCACCGTCACCGTCAGCTCTACCTCAGGGTCTGCCTCAGGGTTTCCCTCGTGCTCCAACGTCGCCCGCTTCTCGATGTACTGGAATCCCTTGGGATATTTCACGGGATCCGGGATTGCAAATCCATGCTCTGATCCGTATCTCGCCATTTTTTCCACCAGCCCTCCGGCCTGGTACCGCCCAGGTTGATAAGGGGTACCCCCTTCGGTGTCCTCGGGGACGCTGGCGACGAACTCGGAGATCAACGCTTCTCGGTAAACGGTGTACACGACCCCATGCTTTTCGAAAAGGGTCGAACGGAGCCCTTGCATGAACTGAGTGTTGTCTTTGCCTTTCTGCTTCTGATCGATCTGGTTCTGCATCTCGCCTAAGAACGGAATCATGTCAGGCGTGAGACCGATGTAGATCTTGCTCTCGAAGTGCCAGAAAGCTACCTCCAACGGGACCTCCTCGTGACACTCGTCGGTGGCTTGATAACAGTGCTGGTGCCCAAAAACCTTGCCTCTGTATTCTCCCTTCAGAGCTTTTTTCAGGGAGAATTCGGCACGGGTTTTGACATCGTCGATCGCAACGAGACCCGCATTGAAAGGGGCCCACGGGTTCTCCTTCCTGCCGGACTTGATCTCGTTCACCCAGCCCCTCTCTTGATCCCGGCAAGCCTCGTACCCCTTCGCGTGGTACAGGCATTCGATGGGGAGACGAAACACACTCCCTTGCTCCGCCGCCTCGTCTTTCGACATCGGATTCGGCCACCGGTGCTCCATCTCGATTTTCTTGCACAGCTCAGCTTTCTCCGCATAGTCTAACTTTGCTGCATGCTCCACTTTCAGCTTAGCGTGCCACCCATGTGCGGCCTCCTCGGCTGCCTTCCTTGCCTCAGATGGGGTGGCCACTTGAGACATATCCACATTAGCGCCCGCTCCAGTATACACTCTGGAGCCACCAGGTCCTTGAAGGGCGCGTTGGGCAGCAAGCTCCACTGCTGCCGTTCTCCTGGCAGCCTGGGACAAGACGAAACTGTTCATTAGCTAATGAACGCCTTCCGCCCCGGTACAGGCTCAAGGCGCGCGTTTCGAGGCGGAAAGCGTTCATTAGCTAATGAACGCCTTCCGCCCCGGTACAGGCTCAAGGCGCGCGTTTCGAGGCGGAAAGCGTTCATTAGCTAATGAACGCCTTCCGCCCCGGTACAGGCTCAAGGCGCGCGTTTCGAGGCGGAAAGCGTTCATTAGCTAATGAACGCCTTCCGCCCCGGTACAGGCTCAAGGCGCGCGTTTCGAGGCGGAAAGCGTTCATTAGCTAATGAACGCCTTCCGCCCCGGTTCAGGCTCAAGGCGCGCGTTTCGAGGCGGAAAGCGTTCATTAGCTAATGAACGCCTTCCGCCCCGGTACAGGCTCAAGGCGCGCGTTTCGAGGCGGAAAGCGTTCATTAGCTAATGAACGCCTTCCGCCCCGGTACAGGCTCAAGGCGCGAAAGGGACGTACCGTAGCCTGTAAAACAGGCATTTCGCCACTACTGCCAAGGTCATCCATCACTGGCTCTGGCCTCTTGTTTTGCCAGAAAGGAGCTGTAATCGACGCTTTCCACGCCGCGTTTACATAGCTCGCTATAGAGAATTCTTTGCTTTTTCCATCTTCTTCTGCCCTCTTTTTGAAACTTTGATAAGCCGCAAGCCGATTTGTGTGCTTTGGAAGGCTCAGGGCTTCCTCAAAATTTGCGCTGTCCAGTTCGATTATAGTCAGCTTGTTGTTCCTAAGAATGACGAAATACAAAATTGGAGTCTGGCCTTCAATTATACTATACGCTACGCGTTTTTCCGATTGAAGGGTACCGTCTGGATTTACAGTCGTAGGGGTGTTTTGGGGAAAATTGAAAAACATTTCTTCAGCCTCCTCTTGCGGGTCATCTGAGTGGATTATCAATTGCAAGGTGTCTGCAGGACTGTCGGTTTGAAGCGTTCTTACAATGCTCCAGCTCTTGCGGAGATATTGGTGGAGAACATAAGTTCCCCTCAGTGCTTGAAATGTTTCTGCTGTCGCCATACTGAAATGAGAGAAATTGACTGTCAACTGTGACAGGGGTGTGTGTGAAGGAACTTTCAAAAAGTGATGTAACTTTAGCAAAATATTGTAAGTCATTTCTGTCGGCTAAAAATGACATGTCAAATATCGATGACAATTTTTGTCAGAAATGACAGTTGCTGTCGCTTCCTGATTCGGTCTGTTCAGATCAAGGATATGATTTGAAGATATCCCGGTGTCATTTGCGCTGAAATCGAGAATCGATCGATCCAAAAAGATAGAAATCCTCTGTTGACTCGCAAGTCCATATCATTTTCAGAACGTAATAAACGGCTTCATAAGCTAATGACGGCTAATTTTGACGAAAATATGTTTTCTATTCCTTTTGATGAGGGTTGCGAGATTATCTGCAAACCGTGCCCAGAAATAATAATTGAAGATTCTATGGAAATAGGGCCTGACTTCTTTAATCAGGAGCCAATTCCAAGCATAGCCCCGAGCGCAAATACGCAAATGGTTCTTTGGAACGCGCCTTTGACGTCTAGATCGGAAGTTAGCTCTAATTCTTCACGCGTTTCCTGGACACGCGCTTTGCGCGAAATTGACTTAAATGAGATAAAAAGCAGACTTGATACAGAATTTTCAGAGACAAGTTTAGACTTGCTTAATGAAGACACTCTTCGGTGTTTGAACGGTGAAGTAAACAAGCAGATTGTTGTGCGCAAACCGTACGAATCCGACATACGCAAGAAGAAATATGAAGGCGTAATTAGTATCAAGCAGCGCGACGTTTGCAGGCTGACAGTATATCAATGGCAGAAACCATTAAGTGCAATTGCAAGTCGCACTGTTGTCTATCTTTCTCATCGGCAGATATTAAGTCTTTTCGCGAAAACATTTTCAGCATGTCGCAAAAAGATAGAAAGGAATACTTCGTGAAGGACTTGCTAAAAAACAGCTTTCGATCGGAAGATAAATTCGACTTCAAATACTTTTTGACCAAGAAGCAGGTATGTTTATTTTTGAACTCGTTCATTAGCTAATGAACGGTCTCTGGCCAAGGCGCGACTCACACATAGACACTTTGGCTGCTGGAACCGTCCATTAGCTAATGAACGGCCTCTGGCCAAAGCGCGACTCACACATAGACACTTTGGCTGCGGGAACCGTTCATTAGCTAATGAACGGCCTCTGGCTAAGGCGCGACTTACACATAGACACTTTGGCTGCGGGAACCGTTCATTAGCT